>DWHQ01000014.1:0-26841 GCA_018247955.1 Eurytides marcellus marcellus | reverse complement strand
TTATTATGTTATCAAAATTATCAGAGTGAAAATGACGCGTAATTGTAGTAGCTAATAAAACTTTTAGCTAAAACAAACATTGTAAAATGTAAATCCACTTGTAGCTAACGCGTGAAAACGCTTAACTTACAAGTTATAAACGAATAACGCATAATTACCTTAAACGGTGGGTGTTATAAAATTAGTAATTCATAACAGTGTTGTTTTTAGATCGCATCAGTTATAGTGGCGGCGTTAAGCTGATACATATTAATATAACAAACACACTGTAGATGCCGTAAAATTACGTGTAATATTTGGGAAATGATATAGGTTCTTATGTTATTCTTATACATTAACATATTCTTATTTCAATTAAGTTAGAAGTAAACAATAATTTAATTTAATTAATTATGTTTTTTTTAACCTTACTTGAAGTAATTACATATATTGTAACCGTGAAACTTTGTTTATTGCTTTTTGTTTACTTTTAACAGCCATAGAGTTTTAACATTCGCTCTGTTTATAGGACAATATTCAATTTAAATTATTAGTATATATCAAATATTTATTTTAACTTTGGTTTCTATTTAAACCAAGAGTCGTTCAGAACAATAAATTATAGATAAAAGTTGATTCTGAACATTTTACCTGAGTTCGCTTTTTATTGATTACAGTCGCCCGAAAGAAATGTTGACTTTTATCCATACATTAAGACGGCACACATATAATTTTATGCTTCATAGATTAGCGTCCCTTTTAAATAATGATAAATGCCTTGATACGCCCCGCGATATGTTACAACCGCATAAGGACACATACGTTTCCTTTAAAACTGATAGTGGTTACCCTTTGTTGTACTAATGCGCATTTAAAAAAGTGAATAGCCATAAACCTATAATTAACTACGAACTTCATGCACCAGTAAATGTAGACATTAATTTCCACACTAGTTTATCTATTTGGGCGCACACAACCCGCTTTTATCTGTCATCGTTCTAAACAATTTGAACGATAAACAAGACTATGATTAAGTCGCTGATAAAGCGAATTGCATTTTGTGACCATCGAGTAAAAGTCCGTTTTGCCACGGCACGCGGATGCCGTTCAGGCCTATTCAGAAACGCACCGACACGGATGGAAGGCGACTTTACGTATTGCGTTTACTCGAAATTATTTTAATATGCAAATAAGAAAATGTGAAGGAAGGGAATTGTGTTTTCGACGACGCCGGCGTAGTCGGTTACGCAGACGTATTCTTTAAATTAATGGCTGAGCGAGATTAGAGTACTGCTAACTGCTTTACATGGAGCGGGCTTACACGGCGAGACTCGTTCGTTCGTTCCGAGAAACAGACAAATGAAAGCACATAATTACTAGGCCGCCCCGTTCTAAATGCAACAAGGATTAGAATTTACATGAGCGCGTTAACAAGCACGCGTATGGCATTTATGACTGCAATATTTAAATGTGCCCGTGGATCCACGCACTGCTAACAGGATGTGCGGAGCTGCATTAACACAGGTTGAGCCCTAATCACCGGAGAAGCATAGTTTCCTAGCCAATGCGCTGTAGTTTGGGCTATCAAGTGAATACATTTTAAAAGCTCCTCCCACTAAACGTTGATTTTGTAATTGAACTTTTGCCCACAGAAATGGTTTTTATAAGCGATGTGCTTAGATGAAGACTGGCCAGGCCAAAACAAAAAAAAAATATCTCAATATTAAAAGCAGAAACAAAGTTTCCGTACTAACTATCTATGAATATTGACACAAAAGATTTCGACTGCGTTATTTCTTGCTGGTTACTCCGCAAAATTTTTTACTTGTACTTATTTGTGAATCGGTTGTGAATCGAAACAAACTAAAACTAAATTAAATATTGACTTTGAATGTAGGATGGAAGTTATATTTTATTATTAACATAGGAATATAATGATCAACTTGTTCATATGAGTGATAAATTTAACACATCACATCAACAATCAAAGCTTGATCATACGTATTGGAGTATATAATATAATAAGACTTGACAAACAAAAGGTTGAAAGTCATATCAATGTGGTTGATTTATTCTGTTTAAAATGTATAGCAATTAGCGTGCATATGAGCAGTGGGGCGGCTCGCTCAGAAGCCGTCGACAAGACGCGAATATGAAGTGATGGATGAACTCGTCCGCTGTTTTACATACAATGGACGAAAATAAAAAAAAGAATAAACCAAAGCCGACTAGCACACACGTTTCTATAAACGCTAATTAAGACCGTTAAATCTGTTTATGCCGTTTTTGTTCTTTTACATTCTACGCCGTGTTAACTTCACAATGTTATGACTTTTCCTGCAATAAAAGTATTTTATCTCTCTTAGTTCGCATTTATGATGTCTGTTAGATTAATAAATTTATTTCCGCTTTTTGTTTTAGAAATTCGAAATATCATTTTAATCTTAGTTAAATTGAACGGCTTTTCAAACTAAAATAGTTAAAATCAAAATAAAAAAACAAAGCTCCAATTACTAACTGTTGATTACGAGTATCAAGTACAGTGTACATAAGGCAAAATATTTGTTGTTCATTCGATCTCGTTAAATCGCTTCAACTTAGCGTGTATCCAGCTAGCCGGGAGAGTTAGCGTTTTTCTCGTCAGAAATCGAAGACCAATTATGGGCAAAGCGCCGATTAACATCTGTCGACTATTAAATAACAAATTATAAGGGTTCAATCATTGTGAGTAATTATTCTTATCCGTCGGACGCTCTCAAAGCGCAGCGAGCTGGCATCCCGACATGTGCTCGGCCATAATTTTCTCATGATTCGCAAGCAAATTCACTAACCCCCATATTAAGCATTCGGATGACTGACATGACTGCCTAATGTTACTGCATATCCTTTCAAGGTTTGCCTCATTGTGTTTATATGTTGAAAAACGTAAGCAACGACTCTGCAATTAACAAAACTTCAGTTTTTGTCTGAAACGGCCGTAATTGTGATCCAATTGTCGTATTGTAGGCAAGCTTGACGTGAGACCTCGGCACAAGTTTTGTCGACTTTACTCTTTTGTTGCTTCGTTGTTATAGTTTTCATTTAATTGTTGCGAGTCGTATTGTTTGCATTTTAAATGTACGATTAAAATACCATATCGTCATAACCGATACGCAAAACGAAAATTAAAACAATTACGTCCGCCTCCAGTTGCTCACTTTTTACCGGCACTGGCCGATCATAACGACGTCGAGCTTTATATGAGCACAGGCATTTGTAGACGGGCCGCTCAGTTATGCCGATCAATCGGCTTCAATCACGAGGGGGTGTTGGGTACAAGCCGTGCGAGTGAAGCGTGGCCCGCCGTCGGCTCCGGTCTCTGGCAAAAACCCTCGCCAACGCAACGATTATAATATATTAGTCGGTCTTTAACTGCGCCGATATAATTACGCCGCGGCCTCATACGTGACGATATCCCGCGACGCGCCGACGAGATATTAAGAGGAATAACTCGGGAACCGATCGGATGTCTCGCGATAATGGGCGGCGGCAACAGCCGAAGTGTCATTAGGAAGTCGTAACGCATGATATGCGCCCTTAAGCAATCTCCCCATTCGATCCCACGATTTATACGCACATATAATAACCCGGACGCAGTGATTGGTGTTGGCCAAGTGGGTATTTAGGTTTTTGTCCGGTTGAAGTTATTCTAGATGTTAATCGGAAAGATCAATGAGAGTTTCCGAATGAGCACCGCGGATTCTTCACTTCTTGCGCGTGATACTCGCTAATGATTTATATGGGTGGGACGGGGAGTATGAGGTCGGCGATAACGGCGATCGGCTGGAGGCACTATACAACGGGTTACGGCCCTAATGCCTTTAATGAGGTGTTGTTAGATATCACCTTAGATAATACCATATTAATTAATTATAACTGTCCTCTATAGAATATAGGACTTTTGTCTTATTACAAGGGATTTTTGATTTGTTCAGAATCAATTAACGGATTATAAATCAAAGTAATGGTAAAGGTGTGTTATTTAAATAGTATCACAGTAAAATTCACAGTTTATGTGTCCGATATTACTTCATACCTCAATTCCTATAAATACGAAGCTTTGGTCAGTGAGCAACCACTTATATCGAATCCTCGACGTTGTTGCAATTGATCAAAGGGATATATATTAGATTATGCGCATTGAAAAGTACAATATTAATGCCCGACACGGTTCCACAAATATGTTTCTAGATAAAAATGCAAGTGCCGAGGGTAAAAACACAACAAGGATAAAAATTATGAATTAATTGTGATAGGGCGGCACTCCTCAGACGCGCGACATACTTCGTACAGATAAGGGAAAAGCGTAGCTGGCTTATAAATGACTCTTTATTAAACGTGAAAGCAGCGACGTCGGCTAATGGGCCGATCATGCGCTCCCATTAAAGATTATTTAATATTCAAAAGCGACCGACGATAAATCACGATCGCCCGCCACGCTTCTTGACTACACTCTGCACTTTTGCTCGGACGAACTCGCTGCGACTCGTTCTTTTAATGCGGCTATATTAAATCTTCTGGCGGCGTCCGATACAACGCACTTTGCCGAGGATAAGGACGAAATATGGTCACATTTAGAGCGGTATTCGATTTAATTTTTAATTGTGATTTAAACGGCTCGTTGTTCCCGTTGTTCCCGTTTAGAGGGTATCGCGTCGGTCCGCAGCGTCAACTAGCTAAATGAGCCTGCGCCGTTCGCGAGATGTTCTGTGTGTGGTCGTTACTGATAGAGATCTGGATATGTTCACTGGGGGCTGACTTCAATCGTCGGAAAAGTTCTATAACACTTGCTGTGATATTGCAGAAGATACCGTTGTTAAGCGGTCGCTTAACGCTTTAACGGGACGACTATTATCCCAATAAAAGGCATCACGCCCTATTACGCCCTGAGGGTGGTAACGAATGTTTTGATTGTTATAAAAAGTCTTAAATATGGCCTTTAAGAATTCACCTTGATAGTAAAGGCTTCATTTCGTATATATATGATTGAATTCTTTGAGTATCGACATGGTTACATAAATAGCTGGTGGTAATACTCGAAACAAACTTTAATTCCGAAACAGAAACAGAAACTAGTGTCGCTGGTGTAAATAATAATAATAGTTATAATAACTTTTTAATCAATTCAACATTAAAAGAAAGAAACAGATTAGGATATATTAACTTATATTTATATTTACTTTAATGAACAAAACAAGCAATGAACCAAATGTTAAAAGAATAAACAAAAAAAATTGGAAAAAAAAGTCAGCTGCTCAACATAGTGCTGAGTGCTCCAAAGGATTGGCCAGCGCTGGTATATTGCAGAAACCCATTCAAGTGTACCGTGTTCTTCAGTGGCAGAAAAGTAAGGCTCATGACAGTAACATTGGTAAGTTAACGGTTAACTGCTAATTTTATAATTTTAATCACAATTATATTTGAAAATTTTATAAAAAATTGATGTAAGAAAATAAAAATCATGATCAATTAATTATAACTAAGTTAATGAGAATAAACCTAGGCAAGTTGACAATTATTGTAAATATAATAATAGACATTTTTTATGTTGCAAGTTTTTGTGTAATTCAAGTGCTCAATCTCTACAACTCAAATGAATACTGGCATGTCCGTTTTTTTTTACATAACAAACAGCAGAACAATACGTCGCACCCTCACGGAACGGAGCTAATAACAATAAAATAGAGAGTCGATCAGAACGCAGGGTGGCGACTGGTTCAATCAGCGAGAGTCAGATTTATTTTTATGAAAATTGGCATAAAGTCGGGCGGGTCAGCGCGGCGCAGTGGCCCCGCGAGACCGCACGCCCGAACGTTTACTGCATATCGTTTCCTCCGGCGAGAGGCCGCCCGACTCTCGGAAATATTGCCAGCGGTCATAACTTTTTATATGCAGAGATGACATTGCAGAAAGTGGCGGCGCTCACTCGGATTCGCGGAGCTGTACACCGCTACGGTGTTGGAAATGTTACCGTCAGCTTTCTGATAGTATATTTTTATAATTGACAACTATTCTTGTAATTGTATTCTGTGCAATACTCGAAATCGTTATATTTGTAACAAATTAACAAATTATTCAACTTCTAATAGAGATCAGACACTGTTACGGTGTTGGAAATGTTACATACTGTTATTTTTTAATGTTATATACTGCACGGTGATATGTTTTTACAACTAATAACTCTTGTTATTGTATTTATTAAAACAATGGACCTAATCATAATTGTAACAATAAAACACAGTCCTTAAATTCTAACGGAGAACGGGGAGGGTGAGTGACGACATTAGTTTTACTTTATTAGATTTACTTTATTTTGGTTTATATCTAGGAAAATCTATCTAACATTACAGTTTGCATGTCAAACATGTTAAATCTGTATTATATGTGATAGTCTACATTTATCAAAAATTAAGATTCGAATTATGTATGATTCAGTATTCTATAATTTTGCAGCATGACTCTAGCAAGGATCAATCATGCCAGTAACGAAGATATCAATTTAAAAAGTAAGGATTGCATCAACTCTTTAGATTTCCATTGAGAAGAGCGATGTTGTGTTGATGTGTCGAGCGGGTGTCGCACTCGTAAAGGCGTTTCTCTATTATCGTTCAGGCGACTGGCGGGGTTCTTACCTCGGGGTCAGAGAATGTTACGGCATTGCATATTTTACGTCACAGTCGATCCGTCAATCTTTTTCAAATCGAGGCCTCAAGGGCTTAGTAATAATTATTGGAACCGTCGAAAAGGCAACAAAATTTTATTTTGAAGGAAGTATTTCTTGCAAGATAGTGATCTTAATTCACTGTAGTGGACTTAGGCAGGATTTTCTGATGTTGAACAATTGACAGAAGATTGAAAAAAGAGAGAAAGTAGTGGTAATTTTTCGGTGGTAGAGCCACGGTTCGGTGGTAGAGTAGTGGTCCAGCTCTAACCGGGTTAGTGCCATGATCTCATGGAAAATCGGCGTAAAGTGAAGTATGTGGCCTTTCGCGTTATGTCCGGTGAGCGCGTTGGCTGGTGGCCCACCTACTACCCTCTCCTTCCTCTGTATCCCGCCACCTGCCCTCCTCGATCCAAATCTCCATTAAAAAGTAGAAGTGTTATATGTTTGCATAAATGTGGTGAATAAGGTAATCGAGACCTAGCTTTTTAAATCTAAGCTATTTGACTGTTACCCGTTACGGGTGAAGTGGTAGACGCTATAAGTAAATACTTTATATCATGTCGAAAAAAAATATCATGTTAAAAAATATGCCGAAAATCGTGTAATATAACAGAAAATTATTGCTAGTAAAGTTTAGTAAATATTTTATACGAAATAACAACAGAATTAACAGGACAATACATAAAATGCACAGCAAGCGCATTTGCTATTACAATCATTTCAAAGCCGAAGCGTTTCAATGAATAAACGGCGGGCGATGTAGAATTACTTATCTATCAGCACATCTATCTCCCGAACCCGTTCCCTCCGACTGCGAGGGAATAGTATTTTCATAAGTTGCATTCAGGGAAACAAAAGTACGACATAAAGTTTTACGTGTAACATAAATCTTGGAGTTATTCTCCGGGGATGATAAGGCAGGGGACGGCAGCAAAGTTTACTCGAACCTTTGTGGATCGCCGGAATCTACCCACTAGTTTAAGCATAACCATACTAAATACAGCTATCAGATCGACGAGAAATCCATACAGTTTAAATATTATACGCAGACTCGGAAATATTTGCAAATAAACACATTCCGCGCGTTTTATTATCCCCCGAATCCAATAGCCACCGACACTATCCCCTTACCCGCGGCGAAATCCGTATTTTCAATCTAGCCGGTTATCATTTTACCAAAGCAAACTCTTATAATATTTACCCGTCTGAGACGAGCGTCTTCGAATTTCATATTTATTCCCGAGGGCAAACATCGCAACCCGCACCCACGCCGCCGGAACTGATATTATTGTGCATCCCGTATAATATTGTTTGCTATTTGGCACATTCTCTGTTTGTTTTCGACTTTCATATGAAAGGGGAGCTATAGGCATGTAAACAGAGTGGTGGGAAGTTGAGGTGCACTTTGACGCTTTCGCATACGTCAATGTTGTTAGCAATAACATGCAAATTTTTTTTAATAAAATTGATAAAGTTTTTTTAATAGATCCATGTCAAATAAAAAAGAAGAAAGTAACTTACCCGATGGTGGGTCTTTACCGCACATAGGCATGAACAAAAGCAGTGTTGTCAAATAGTTGCGATCTTTAACTAATTTAAAGACAAGCACCAAAGGAAAGCAACGAACAGTTTATATTCATGTTCCACTGGTGAGACCATCATGTGAATCTAGTGCGAATTTGTAGTATTTTATAATTTAGAAATATTTTTAAGTACGTAGTTTGTTAGTTTTGTTTTAGATTTTTTTTAAACTTACTTTTCCTTTCTTTTCGTTTATCCATTTTATCCATTTAGCAGTAGTGGATCAGTACCTATACAATACACTTAAACATTTATAGTCAATTTATAAATATTTAAGTTGTTATGTCGTCACCAGGATTTGAATCCAAACCAAGCGCTATAACACCGAGTTACATATACGCTGTAAAGCCGTATTGGTTTGGAAATATCGCTGGCTACGATCGTTTCTACAAAGTAGCCAATAACCAATACAATACGTGTCTCCGTGAATATGTTTGATTTCAGTCCATCTGTCGGCATTATTAAATTGTAAATACAAAGCGTTAAATCACTAAACGCGATCATAGGAGTGCAAATATTGTGTACATTTCGGAATATGAAAGCGAGCAATCCATTAAATCGAAACGGGACCTGAATAGCGGCCGGAGTCTCCGAGACGCGTCTCTGCTTCTGATAACCCATAATACGCGGATATTTTTGCGTTGCTCATATGTTGGAAGTAATGGCTCGTGTGCTTTGGCTTTACGTTGGTGACAAGGAGATATACCCGTTTCCTTTATAAAAACTAAATATTAAGATGAAAGTAACATAAATTATATTGCCTTGCTGTTCCCAACGTAATTTATCTGACATCTGAATTTTCTTTTTAACATTTAATGGCTGGTTTAATTTGATTGTTACAATCAAGAAAGGGTAAATGTATGTTCTACTCTTTTAAAATAAAAATATGTAATTTTGCAAACATCCTTTCAGACATCTAGTCTTTGTATAAGGACTATCCATATAATATAATATAGAATATCCATACTATGCTTCGCACAGAAATGTAAACCATAATATATTATATTTGGCATATAAAAGGCTCGCTTATCTAAGGGGTTTGACTGGAAACGAACATAAAGGGTGATCCTCTGTGACAAATACCGTGATATACAGAGCGACATTCGTAAGGGAAATATTTTTATAAGATGAAACATTATTATTTTTGGGGGCGCGGGGATCAGAAGTCGCGTGTTATGAATTTTACGACTCCATTCTCGGGTTGTTACTGCTAAACAGAATAATGCGACGAGATTTTTATGATTCGTTCGACAAATCTATTGTATACTGTACTAAAAATAAAAATAAAAATCAATGCACTGCTCGGACCGATCAACGCTCACGGTGAAATGACGCTAATGAAAGTTGCGTCACAGGACAAAAATAGCGGACAATCGAAATGGCGTAGAACAGAGCGCGGCAGGAAACGGTGCAACTATAAACCGTTAATAAAACAAATTAATGCGCGTTAACCCTAAAATTGGACAAGTTCAATGCAGAGGTCGTTACCACTATAGGAGAGTTATCCCGGGCGAGTATTAAACATCGAAATCTGTTCGTTGTACTCTGTGTCATTAAAGCCGTGCGATATTAGGACGGGAAAGTGTGTTTTATCTATCGGTTTGTTAGGGTTAGTTTGTGTTGGCCGGGTTCGCGTCAGCCAATCAAAACATACAAGGAGCGTATTGATTCCGAGAAGTGTCGCTGGTAGCGCGGAGGCTGAAGCTGAATACATTAGCCAGCGGCGTAATGAAGTCTCGTTGCTTGTAAACAAACAGGCGGGGAGCATGGCCCGGGGCGCGAGCGCACCCCGCGCTCGCTTACAGGAATTCTATTTCCACTACGACGTCATGTGTTAATTAACTGCTCGCACCTACGTTATTGAGATATCACCGGGGATGCTACTGTTGTTATTAGCTGACGAGAGGGCTTATTGCTCGCTGTTGCTCTCGGCGCACGCCTCTGTCGGGGCGTTTCAATTTGAATTGCCCCACTTGTAAGTTTGCTTTACTGTAACCGTCTGATGGTTTGGAAATATTACTTGTGTTATTGAAACTGTATACATATAATGTGTCAAGTTTTATTTTCGATCCTTGCCTAAATTCGTAGCTTTTTTCTGTTTATTATAATTAAATATGAAACCAGAATAATTTTAATCATTATCATCGATAGTTACATTCATCGACTTAGTTTACATTAATATATTTTTACACATATAACGATTTAAGGTACTCCTTAAAATCAATTGTCTTAAATTAATTAAAAACTTTTATGATATTTTTCCTTTCCGTTTAGTGGTTCATTTTAATATTACATTTCCGCTGAACCATCTATAACGTGCGGGCTACGCGCTACCAGGTTATGGGTGTTCCACTTGGAAAAACAAACATGATTATTAAAGAGGAGCTGTTGGAAACCACATAAAGTGGGAGTGCCAGCTGCCGCTTACCGCCGCCGTTATGATGAAAGAGGTGGTCCTTAAGAGCCCGCCAGCCACCGTATCACGTTTCCTGTTATGACTTTAGATTTTAATGCGCCTTTGTCGAGGCCTTTTTTATTATGAAGCAACGCCAACAGCTCCAAATCCGTCCCCAGATGATTTTTGTAAATACATCGCACGTTATGCGTTTTATTGTCTTCCGTTTATTGCCTTCACATTTAAGATGTTCTTTTGGTGTACGGACATAAATTCAACTATCGCCGGGATTCTTTTGTGCTTGTTAGACCGTATTTTCGTTTAGAGAAACAAAGTGCACGTGAAAATCGATTTAGATTTAAAACGTATCTGGTACTATATGGTTGTAGCAAAATATTTTAGGCCTCTTGAATGTGCTGTAGTTTGACTTGTATTATTTTATCGCAAATTTAAGGTAAATTAATAATTTTACTTTGACGAAGCATATGGCTCGAATAATAAATTTATAACATTTCATTACATTTCATTTTATTTATAAAGTATATTCGCCTTCCGGTTCAAAATTTTGGAAATTATCCATGTTCATACTTCGATTAAAAACTTTATTTAAGTTTTATTTTTGATTTTATATCGCTTTTATAGATATATTTTACTTATTTCGTAGCCGAGTATTCTACAATTTTACTCTATTAAACTTTTACCTCTCTCCAATTGATTACAACGGGACTTTAAAAATATTCTGTTTGCGTTTATAACCGTAATAGTAACGGGTGGTTATTTTTATATATTCAAGAACCTTCTAGACTTACGTACATAACAACATAACGACACAGTCGATGTTCTATGACACGACGTGTATGCAGATGAGAAAACCGCGACGAATGGCTCGTAAAGTTCGCTGTTTGTTCTGTTTACGATAACCGCGGTTTTATAAAATTTTATTGCGTGTCAGCGGAATTCAATGAACGAACGAATATTTATATGTATATATACTGCAGCTGTCGTCTTTCAGTTAGAAATCCTTGAGTTTTATACTGCTACCGTATATTTTCCAATATGATACCAAGAATATGATATCATTCCGTTGTTTGATGACCCGTTTGGCGCAGTTGCTAAGCCTTGATTTTGACTTAAGCCTTGTTTTGATTGACTTATTATTACCTTATACTATTAAAACGCCCTTATAACACAAGATATTTCCATCTTAAAATAGGGGCAGCGTTTATATAAAAAAATAAAAAGATCTTTCTCTAGTCAAGCAGCAAAATTTACTTTTGTCAGAATACGCAGTATAAAGTAAGAATTTTAACATAGTAACACGGCGAGTAAAATACACACCTGAAGTGACGTGATTGCACGCAACGCAATGATCTTCTTTTTTTTATGCTGCGTTAGTCATATAAAAGTAAAATATAAATTTCTATGTCTGTTATATCTCTCAAAATGTTTTTCCTCAAACCGAAATACTATATTACTGCTTCGTGGTAAAATTAATTGCTAATAGTAGCGCATCTCTAGGCGAATTCTGTTAGAGAATAAGACTAACCTATCTTAGTAACTCAAAAAATTAGTTCGATCGATTGTTCATTTTCGTTCGAACACGTACTATAGTAACATTGAACACTAGCAGTGTCAGTAGACCGTTATCGGTTTTCGGTAAATGCTTGATTCTAAGGCCACTGGTATAGTACTTCAGAGGTATCTGACCACGGTAAAAACGTCGTAAACATAAATGACCAATACTGATTCATTATTCTATGTTTTTCTATTTTTTGTGATTCATCGAACTGGTCTTCTTTGAATCCTTTTTTCCTTTGGACATCACCCATTGCCATCTGATCCCAAACTAGGCAGAGCCTGTATTATGGTAATCAGACTACTGATATACAATCTTTATACAATATATACATAATTAACACCAAACAGAACGAATACCTCTGCTCATCGTAAAATATTTTGTCCTGGGAATCAAACACTTGGCTTTACAGTCAGGAGCACAAACCACTATACCAACGGGCCAGTCAATTTGTAGAATAGCTCTCAACAACTACAGAATAAAAGGAAATAATTTTATTTATGAAGAAAGGGAGGAGTTCAGTCATGGAAAAAAATATGGAATAAAAGTGCAGCTATGCATTTATAAATAAGATTGTTAACATTCGTTTAACGGTTCCCAACCTTTAAGGATACGTACAGATACCCTTTTACATTTTGAATTATTATTTTAATTACACTACTATCATAACTCTAATCATTTAATAACATATTCCTCCTCCAGATTAGTTTTTTCTCTCAAGTACTATTTTTGTGCTTTGGCTTCTAGGAATACAAAAAGTTTCATTGTAAAATAATATATATACGTATGTATAACGTCTTTATTGTAAGATATGCAAATGTTCAATGAAGCTGTATTAATAGTAGATATCACCTTTAATTTAAATTTGTGGAATAATATTATGAAACGAAAATCACGACGTGTTAGCGCGAATTAGTCATTCTGGCACCGAGTCAAAACGAGTCGAATTAAATCACTTAGGTACGGGCGAGGCTTAAGACTTCGGCCATTGTTTTAAGAGGGGTTATCAAAATCGCTAATGTGTCGTAATGAATTTAAATTAGTAACGCAGTCCCACTCGTCCGTGAATCATTTCATATTTTCAATTTCAACTATTTGTTGAGATTAAGACCGCGTCGAGAAATATCGTGTTGTTAACATTCCGTTCGGGTTGATGTTGATATTTGGCACATGTGAAAAAAAAAATAGAAAAAGTGCGGCGATTTTATAGTCTTCAAGACAAAAGTCGTATGACAGGTTGTAATTGATTAGTGGGACAGCTGTTGTGGCTATCTCAACGACCACTTGACGCGCTCCCAGAATATTTACACATTAACCATTTATGACACGCGTGTGCTTTTAGCTTTAAGATAATACAGCGAAAAATTGTCTACACGAAATTGTTTTGTCCGTTATAAATGTCGAAACAACGCGTCGAAACAAACTTTCTCCATACACTTCTTACAAGCCATTAACCCAAGCCCTGATTACCTACAATTTGCATTGATATAGGCAATTCTGTTCCCTTTGGAGATCCAATAAATTCTATGTCTGTCACAACAAGTAAAACATATTAAGAATCTTTTTTGCTTACGCGATGGCGTTGCGAAGTTTTCTATTAATAATGGTGAACCAAGTAATAAATAATATTACGCGCTTCATTTCCTGCGGAATTGCCTTAATGTTTTATGATTTGTAGAATTATTTGAAGGGTTTTATTTACAACTGATAGATAAGTTAAAATTTAAATGTTTGCTTTTATATTTTTTCAATTTGATAAGAAGTGTATTTTGATATAAAGATGAGATGTTATAAATATTACAGAATTAGTCCGAATCAACTTATTTGTTATTTTATTAATTTTATTAATATCAGTTAAAATACTAATATTATGTTTATCATAGTATTAAAATATATATGTAGAGCTTGGATGCATTTTTGTTTACACATTATGTACGAGTAGGTAAATTATCTTTATTGAAATATTAGGTTTCATCAGGTGTATTAATCAATATTACGATTGGCCTAATCTTTTTAACTTAGTTTTATTAATTATTTTTAAAGTTTTTATTACTTGCATACAGTTTCAAGCGTACAAAACGCTATAGGATATATAGAATATTCCTTCTATAAACTATCCGAACATATGTCGAATGCGAAGTAATAGTTGTTGAACAAATAAACCCCATGTTCAGCTATGAACTATCACTTAAAAGATTTGAAACAAGCATACGATGGTTAACATGAATACAGATTTATGACGCCAAGGAGCAGATAGAGATACTTATGAAGGGAGGACTTGTGTGTATTACGAGTGTTCAGTTAATAAACACGTCTTAATCCCTCGCTGAATAGTGGGCTATTAAAATAAAGTTTTAAAATATGGAACGCGTGTTTTTTATTTACGTTTTCACGATTTATGGCGTATGGATGCGTGACGTGGCTGGCGGAGCGGGCACGGGACGGCAACGGAACGACTGTGCGGACGCAGACCGACTCTTCTATGACAGAGCGCTGATGGTTATATCTCTCAGACGATTTATTACTTTATAAGAGCGTAGTGCAAGACGTTTTTGGGGCATAAATAATAGTGATTTTATTTTAATGTCTTACACGACGTCCGATGACGTCTTTAATTGTAAAGACATGCTTCTTAATACTGTAAGCTATTTTCGTACGGAACGTTTCCTAAAGCTATATATCTTCGTGTTTCCTCAATGAAGGCACTCTAAGTAGTCTGTTGTCACGTTTGCCCAATCAATTTTTAAACGCAGCATATTGTAACCGTTTGGCAAGCTTTAATAAAAAGTTCGTTTTATTTATTGTAATGTCGCGCGGCGGTTGAACAGATTTAGGTCCGTTCACAATCGCACATATCAGACACTTCATTGCGCGTTATTTTCTCGGGACCAATGTCGACACCTCATTGTTGTACGTTTTTCCAACGCCGCTAAATCACGCTCTTAATTGATATAATATCGCTTTATTGGCCGCATAAAATCATTACCGCGTGCCGTGAACAAAAGCCAAATTTCGTGTTGAAAACTGCGAAATATTGTAATGATGCGATTTCATATCCGTTGGTATATTTGGGGTACTGCCTGGCGCTTTTAGCTTTAAACAGGTCATCGTCGGTCTCTGCGTCAGCATTAAAATCGACTCAAACTCGCCCGTTGAAATATTTAGTCCATTGTAATCTGTTAATCAATTTCAAACGTAAAGATTTCGGTCGTAAAACGTTATTACTGTTTCATCAAAGATCATAGATGGCGGACGTAAACGGCGTGTGAGGCGGCCCGACATATTTCATATCGCGTAATGGAGAATTTACAAGCTGTCGGGGCGAAATGGCTCCCAGAGGTAGACGCGATTCCTCGCCGCGTCGCTGCCTAACAAACATCACGATGCTGCTGTGAAATTCACTGGGCTAACTCCTATTTTTTATATTTTTGTTTCACTACTAATAACAAGCAGGCAATTAAACTATCTAGATGATAGCATTATTGTCAATTTAATTTAAAAGCTAATACTTTTTTCGTCAATGCAATATTAATTTTTGTTGCTTGGACACAAGTTTATTCTTTAAAACTCGCAATAGTGTAATAATGTAGAGTCTATTTCATTATCGCCTCATAGGAATCTGATAACCCGTTTGCCGCAGTTGTTAAGCTCATGGCTTCGCCGTCGTGGGTCGTGGATTCAATTCACACCCGGGAAAAATATTATTACGAACTAAAGATAATTGCTCCGGATTTGGGCGTTAATCTGCATGAAATTCATGTTTGTAAAAACGCCCTTATGACTACCTTAAAATAGCAGCAGCTTTAAAAAATCCAATCCAACATTCCATCGTTTCTTATATTTTACTCTAATTTATTTATTAAAGTTTTATGAATAAATTTTATATTTATTATTGACTTTCTCAATATATCGTATATAAAAAAAGTTATAGTATATTAAATTTGTTCCGAATTTTCACTTTCACCTTTGTACCATTCGACCGTGCAACAGATATGCCCCCGGTGTCCAGTAGCAGCGTAGCCAACATTATTATTTATGCCCTTAGAAAAGTACATTTATAACAATATTACGCCTGACCGCGCCCGCCCTCGGAAAATGATTTTCCCATTTTCTGAAGATCGCAGGTGTATTATATTTCATGATCGTTATTTATGGTGTGACTTTTATTACAAATGCGTGCAATGTCTCTATTCGTTTCGTTTGATGGCTTTTGATTATTTTCATTGGTATTTCAAGACGTGACGTGATACATATCGCTATAATTTTGTGATTAATAATACAGTCACGAATTATTTTATGATAACGTAGGCGTTGGTCTTGTAGGTTTTGTGTTATATCGTTGTGAATGTAGACGCTGGATTAGATTTTGGAACAACGGCGTATTCCCTGTAGGTGGATATATCCGTCAGTCGCGGCGCCCTCCGCCTGCATGGGCAAAGTCCGAGTTGTTACGACGCTCACGGGAGCGTCCGGCCGTCGATCAACTCTGTCCATAACCAATAATCGTAAATAAATGCGGGGCCGCGGACCGCGTCTTCCCGTCCGACCTCACTCGTGGACCTCGAAATTATAAACGGGGTCGCGCGACCTCTCCCACACAGACCCGAGGGACGCTCGACTCAAATCACAAAGGGCTCAGCATCTCCTCACACTTGCGAAGCAATCTATGATCCGAACAAAGCCTGAGTCCCGAGCAATCCGAATCAATGGGACACTCTCTTAAAACAAAATAATCACACGGCCATCGGTCGACTATCGTTTATTTTTACCTGAAGCCCGCGATCCCGCGCATCTCTCCCTATTAAATTTTGTTTGCATTTATTTTAAAGGTGCGACGCTCGAGCAGACGTGGTATGTGAAAAATTACACCTCAGTCCAATATTTATGGGTGATATTCGGCAGCGGTTCCTTTGTGGGATGAGGGTGTATAAATAACACCTCTTATCGCGTGGGAGTCTACCCTTAAATTGGATTTATTTTAATTATATATTGACAAAGTTTTATACGCTGAATTTGTTTTATTGAATATTTTTTTCATACAGTTGTGTATAGTTCAAGTGTATCGTTAATATTTCATACGTATATTTTTTCGAAATTCAAATATAAATCATATATTCACTTAAATAAACTTAATTTATTCTATCTATTCCCTTAAAATTGATACATCTATTGGAATAACACTAGTATCGAAACATAAACATGTTTATTAACCATTATTAGCATTATCAACTAAAAGTATATTTACTTTAGTTAAAAAATATTTACGTAACATGTACATTTCCCTAATTTCAAATCCAGACTCCTAACTTACCCTTATTTATGCATACTAAATATAGTTAACTATTGCGCTGAGAGTAAGGCGGTTATTTTTATCTGTAATCGTGCTGTATGACCATAAATTAGTTCTATATTTAAAAGCACAAGTTGTTTTGCATACAGACAAGCCGTCTGCACATGCGTGCGACATCAATCTAAATTCTGGAATATTTTTCCGTCTGGGATATTGTTCGGGGGGCGAAGCGAACTGCGAATTGTAGTCATTAAGACTATGTGCATTGTGCTGTTGCAAAAAAATTGGCTCTCTTGTTTGGTAATAATTTACTGCCTCGTTGCTTATATCAAATGAGCTTAAATATCATTGTAAGTAGAAAAATCGTAGGATAATTGCAGTATAAATTATAAAAAATTAAAAGAAGATAGGCCAGAGAATATAGGAGTATCTTTTTAGTAGGTTGAAAGTTTCCGATGGCCACTGATAGACGCCAGCATCGGATAAACTCGATGTGTTTTATACTTAAGTTATAACTGCCCCAAATTTTAGCTTTACTAGATGAAAGTTACTTGAAATCAAAATTTTTGAAACCAAAAGTTCGGACATGGAAAAGGAGACTACTCATTACTTATATGTACTTTTAAGTTCACCTACATCAATAAATTTTCAAACACATTTTTAGGTTATAATATCTAGAAACTTTTTCAGAATTTATTTATTTTTATTTGGAATCATGTTTGTACTAGAAAGCTGCTAGTATAGTCTAAAAGAGTAGAGGTAAAACTAGAATTAATGAAACGCGTACAGTTACCTTTGTCCAGCTTTTCTCTTTTCAGAGGTTTTACCGGATAGCCGAGTAGAAAAAAAGAGAGAATTATAATATAATATCTATAATGAGATAATCTTTATCAATTCGTATTGTTCTTACTAATATTAAAAGTGCTTAAATGTGTTTGATGGTTGGTTGGATGATTTGTTCATGTTAACGTTACATCCAGCATAGGTATTGTTTCTGGGACGAAAGATGGCATTTGCTACTTTTTGATTAGTCATAATTGCATTTGTGTAAATACATTGTAATAAAATATGTTTGTTTTTTTGTGTAATTTCATTGTAATAATAATTTATGTTATATTTTATGTTTAGAACTAATTTAGCGTCTACTTTTAGTCGATGTGAGTAGATAGAGAGTATATTCGGTATTGTTGTTACACTTCCTACTGCACCTTCACTACACTAATGTTTGTTAAATGAAACTATTTAATTTTGTTTTTATTTTGTTCTAATCCCACCATTTCGATACTTTCACTGTTGTCACTTTTTAGTGTCTATAGCCACGCGTAAACAAAATAAATATTTTATGCATACAAATGGTTTTAATTTATGGCTACATTTATTGTTTTATCAAACAACCTTTTAGTAAAAAATATGAGAGTATTTTACTGTGCATTAGGTATTCAATGTAGCAATATTGTGTGCACATATCCCAACTATCGGAGAGACAGCACTTACGGATCAGCGTGATGCCTTGATTACACTTCATTGTGGTCCAAGTGATAAGCGGTTAGAGTAAGCAACCATACAGTCAAATGAAATCGATCAGTACACGCACAGTTCCGATACAGTTTATAAAATTTTGTTTAAATTATGAAATGTAACCATATTACGGATTTTTTTTTGAATTATCTTCTTAAGTTTCAAATACTTTCGACGTGCCATGCATATCGAAACTTAATCATAGATAGTGCATTAAGTAAATAGTATTTCATAAAACGTATAAATGATTGCTTAATAATAATAATAAGTCTATGTACATATGTCTATAATAATTATTAAGAAATTTCTTCGTCTACAACAAACCTTTTTGGAGAGTCCACCTAGGGAAGTAACTTACCTCACCTAACTATTCCTAGACTATTTATTTGAAAGTAATAATAACTAGCGTATTTTCCAGTTTTACTAAGTTTTTGGTTAGAAGGGCAATGGTTCTAAGGAAAATAGTAGGTATAGGATATAATATCATATGTGTGACTAACGCTGAGCCAAGCAGAGTTATAAGGTGTGTAGTTAGTTTAAAACAATGGTACTGTACTGTTAAGGACAAACGTGTCACAAACGTCGGACGCCCGACTTTCCTCTCGTTGTCTCTATAAATCTAAGAAAATCACGATCACATGTAGATAAGTTAATTAGAAACGAATTGGCTTAATCGAGTATTATTTACAAAAATGTTGTGCTAATCTTTACACATAAAGGATATATGATACATAGCTATATGATAGTTAACTTGTAATTACCTTTTAATAGTATAAACATAAGTATTATTATTATATAGTAACAAAATTAATTCAGACCTTACCAACAAAACGCTCCGTCTTTCACGTTGCCTTTAGACGCAGACGTCAGAGCGATTGTACGAAGGGGAAAATGATTGACGTAGTCGAGAAATTTCATTTTGCGGCTTGTTGAGGACATGTCGATAACGCATTGAGGCCGTCACTATGCCGCTTGATTACCTCCACGAGGGCGCTTTGTGTTGTTGCTCTTAAGTCACATATCGTCCGATTCATTACGGGCCCTCAATTACGTTTCGCCGATAATTCGAGTGCTAAATTTGTCTGCAAGCGTTGGGCCGTATAATAAAGCGGACTTAACACTAATTGAAGTTATTCCCAGCTATTCGAATGCGAAATTAAAACTCATTTCGCCCTCAACTGCGAGACGTTAACCTTATCAGCCATCGCTCAAATATTTCTCGAACTCGGCGCTCTTTGAATCACCGCGAAAGTAAATCGCAATACGGGCTTTTTACGTGTATTCAAATGTCATATAATTTTGCATACAATATTTTCACCGGTGAAATGAAAACGACCGTTGACAGGGGAATTTAATAATGACAAAATAATACAAGGTAACCTTAAGGCCGGCCCTTTCTGCTGTCCGTCATACGGGGCTCTATTCATGCACATAATATTTCTGAGATGTTCGCCGACCGCCTAACGACTGACTAATTTATTCGCCTGGGGTAGGTAGGTCTGTTTAATTTATTGTCTTATTTTTTTAATAGCGTTCAGAAAAAGAGTGGCGTTGATAAGATTTTTTATTTTTATTTGGAATATATAGGTATGTACTAAACGTATTTATCACTAATTCACCATCACATATTTCTTAAAATATGCCAATCAATGACCACAGTTCTAATGGGTCAATTTAACAATAGAATTTATTGTTCCGGTTGTATTTCCAACGTTTCTTTTCCTAATTCGATATGTGGTGTAAAATGAGCACAATAAGCGTTTAAGGGTTAATCAACGGAGCAGATGACAAATGGGTATCACTTCATCTCGAGCGCCGAGATTAATGTGCGGGCGACGCGGCGAGCGGCTAGACAAAACTCGCCGCCTGCGCACCCGCGACTCGTACGACCCGTGGCTCCGCCGTGGACGGTCTCGCGACATCTACACGCCGTCCTGTAAGCAATGCCGCTTATTATTTATCTGTTCCACACCCGACACCTCCCAAACTATACCGCGACATCGGCCATAATAAAATCCGATCTACCCACCCATATTAAAGCATCATTCCCCGCAACCTCCTGAGCACTTAAGACCGATCGGAACCGACCTCACCACTCAACGGAGACAATAATGACGTGAACTCAATGTTAGAACTATAGTTTGATCTAAAATTAAATGAGATGAAAGGGGATGTAATACGATAAAAAAAGCCGGTAAAGTATACCAGCATTGTCTGTGCCAGTCTTTGTCGCAAACAAAACTGTTGTTAATACGAGAGCATTCTGCTCGATTAATGTCATAAATGAGAGAAATGTCGGATCAAAAGAAAAGCAGGTGTGCTCTATTATAATAATTTGTCATCAGTCACCGTTCTACTTTCATTCCGTTTTGGTATTCTCTCGCATCTTTACACGTTGATCTTAAAATGAATAGCATTATAGATGTTCTCAGTAAAAATTTTTCCTCGAGTTTTTTTTTTGTTTATTACATGAGTGCAAACTAATTAAATTACCACTAAGCATGCAGTGTTAACATGTCCAAATGACATGTCGATATCAATTTAAAAACTGTTACATTATTGTTTCCCAATTGATGCGAGCGTGACGCTCCGCATGACAATGACCGAACATAATCCAAATCTAAACGCCACAACAAACCTGACGGAATATAAATGTGTGGCCTGATCCTGCTGGCTTGTGAACCGAGGACGTGATGTGTCGTTATTAACAAGCCTGCATTAATGACACATAAATACTTAGCCGTTTGTAAGTATACTTTCACATACGACTAGCTCCTAACATCGTTGGATCCGTTAGCCAAGCTTCGGCGCGATCACGTATTCGCATAATGTAGAATATTTTGAGTCAATAATTCGTTAAACAGTTCTTACATTTTTATGGGCGAGCCGAATAAGAATTCACGGCGAACACAGCGGTAGTTTATACCTTATTAGCGACGGCTTATCGACTAAAATTATACAATTTCATCTGTACGGCGTATGTTTTATTGAAACTGAGATAATTAATCGACAATTACGATGCTGGACGTTATAACACAGGGTATACCGCTGTGAGCGCCTTCCTCCGCCTCCGGTAAGGACCCATACGCCGCGTATAAATCGAGACTCTGCCTCAAAGCACCGACTGCCCGCCGGATAAATATTGACATTTATGCACTTATTGCTCCATATACGTTTTTTACGGTTGTAAAATATGATGCTAGAGTGCGCGTTCGTTTAACATTTAAACCAATACTCTCGGTAAATAGCCATAAAAATTAGCATAATTGAACGCTTCATTGCTGTAAATACAAATTATTTGGGCGTATAAGTCTCAAATGTCTTTGTTTATGTCCCTTAATTTATTTCGTGAAACGTAAAAGGCATACAGATTATCTGGCTCGATTGTTTTTGGTATTGATGGCAATGAAATGAAATGAAATAGGCTACACAAAAATCTGCCGGCAGGCATTGGGCCGACTTCCCACATAGTGGGAGGCGTGTGGCGACAGGGGCACGTCGATCTGATAACATAGCCGTTAGACAACATCGAGCTGTTTTATCGGTGGACGTGAAATCAATTGAGCTCGCGGAATTATCGCATTACGATGCCTAGGTATTGGCTAATTGGACATTTCCTTGAACATTTCTCCACAAATCAAATTATCCTGGCATTTGAATCTTCATGTTTAGCTTGTGGGTTCAGCTCTCTTAACTTTCATTTGGCGTGTAAGTAACAACTGTTATAGCTATTTTTAACGCCGTCGAAACAACTGTGGAAATAACACTTAATGTCAACCTTATGGTAACATTTAGTAACGCATTTTTAAAATGACGAGACAGAGAATAACAAGAGAAATATAAAGGTCTTTATAACGCAATTAATCACCACTTTACTGAAGCTGAACACCCAGTTTTCTCGTAATCAATAATAGACCTTAATTTATTAGAAATAGGTTTCAGGTCACGACAAAAAACTTGAGTGTACGGGAGCAGGAAATGCCGAAGCGGTATCGTGTCAAACAAAAAAAAAACTAAAAGCACGCATTATGCTGTTAACTGCGATTTAACACATTTCATATTTGAAGAGACTTTTGTTGTCCGGCGCCACTTAATTTTATCACATAATTTATGACATTGGCGAGATTTCGTTGCAGGCATATTTATTACTAGAATTATGGTAATGATGCTTCGAAAATAACCTTCACAGATGGTAAAGAATTTACGGTTTTCGGACATATCTCAATGATAACCTAAATAAAAAAATGTCCTATTAACTGACTTGGAATTTTTCCCTTTAAATAAATACCCGAAACGTACAATCAAAAAGAAAACTTTATTGTGTTTATGAGCTGAATGGATAATGCTGCAATTCCTGACAGTAGTCGCATTAAAAATGTATAAGTCGACCTCTTTTAATATTAATACGGCTTACACGAAGATTGGACGAGTAAATATGACAGTAGGAGAACTCACATCGATCACTGATTGAATTTTAAAATATTTGATTATATTACTTTGTGCTTAGTTCAGTATTTATTAAAAACGTATAAAAATCAAACCCCAAGCATTGTAATACAATTATTATTAAAGAAGTGTTATACTTTTTTTTAATACTTTACTTTATGCAATATTGTGTTGAGAATTGTTTAAAAATACCTTAATCTTAACATTTTATTTACAAGTGACCTCTATTTTTCTTTTGGTACGATAGAAACAAGGATGCCTTTCTATTATTTAAAGATTAAAATAATTGAACATTAAAATAAAAACATATTAAAAGGTTTCATCACTTAAGTCTATTTTTTCGAGTCTTTTCTTTTGTAAATAAAGTGATGAGATGAGCAAGTCGTGTGTCTGATGGTAAACGACACATTTGCAATCATCACCGCAATTTTGTTTCAATATTTATTTTTATTTCACAATTTTTATTTCAATAACACGTGATCAAAACTGATGTAAAGGGCCAAGCAGTTGCAGATGGATTTGCAGGTGACCTTCGGCCGGCTGATGCAAGCATCGGGGGATGTCCTCATGGCTTTGGCGTAGTCTCGATCAGCTTAATGCTGGTCGGTGATAGGATTGGCACTTGCGCCGTTCCCTCCCTATAAAGGCGGCAGCGCTTTGTGTGGTGTACACGAAAAATAAACGGGCAACACCGTCTTCACGGCGGTGCTGCTGCTCTGATTCGGCTCCCCAGAGGGGGGCGGCAGCTCCAACCGCGGCAGTTCTCGTGGGAGCGGGCTTCTGTTCGGCGAACCCGCATGGAGCGGAGCGATGTCTCGCAGATGGAGGTGTCGTTCATTGTCGGCACGATCGTAAAGACGACGCGCCAGATGGACTACGAAAGCATGGATCGACTCCATGCGGTGCTAGGATCTGCTGCGCCTGGAGTCCACGCCTCTGTGAAGCAGCGGTGAGACCGTACCGCGCAGGAACTATATAAGCCAAGTTTGGCTCTCACTCGTAGTTTGGATGCCAGGACTGGGTGATGGACTCGGGCCTGGCGGACGCAATGGTCCATCATAAACGCCATTCGCAGCGAGCGGTCTATCCGGCATCCAAGGTACCGGTGGTATCTTCGCATTTAGTAGCCTGATCACGCGGCTCAAGCTTAGGTATGTAGGTCTCTGTTACGTCTGATAAAGATGGCAGACGTTTTGGCAATATTGACCGTCATCCACCACTTATCCAAACATTCAGGCCGCAGGTCCAGTTAGCGCTACATTTTCCTCGCCACGTTGCGTGAAGACGTGAAGAACGCGCTGTCGTCCGCAAAAAGGGCCAACAGCATGTCCTCATCTCAATCGGGAGCGTTTTGCTCCAGCGTAGGAATATGGTTCGTGTACCCCGCATACAGGTGCGGCGATAGACAGCTTCCTTGTGGAACTCCGGCTTTGATGTATCGCACCGCCGAGTCGACACCGTCGACGTGCACGATGAAGCTCCGTCAAAATAGTTTGTATGCTAAAGGTTATTATTCCATAAATAATTTCATGTAAGATAGCACACCATGCGAATGATGTGATCGCCTCCAGGCGATATTATTTCATGATGCAAATTATAAAAATTGTTAACATCAATGTTTTCTTAAAAAAAAAGAGAGTTAATGTCCCGCTGAGTTTCTTACGCCTTTTATTCTCAGGATTGAGGCATAAATTTTTTCCAAACAGGTAGTAGAATCGTTAGACGTCAAAAAGTGATTGTATACCAATCCAATTTTGAATAAAGAATTTTTGACTTTGACTTTGACCCTCGTGCCATACTCTGTCGAAAGCCTTCTTCATGTCGAGAAGGAGCCCCAGACAGATGGCCCCGGTTGCCCGGTTGATAATAAGCAGCGAGATAGTGTAGCGCTCGAGTCAGCTATGCTGTGGCAGAGTGGCCGCTGCGGAACCCAAACTGCTCCCTCCACACTTCCACACAGGGAACTATTCTCCACAACAGCAGCCACTCGAAGTGTTTCGCTACGTGCGGCAGTAGCGTTATGGGACGGTAGCTCGCCGGCAGTCGTCGGTCTTTGCCGGACTGTGGCAGGACGATGATCTTTCCGGTCTTGAACACAGAGAAGCTCCTCGGCAGGAGCGTAACAGAACCACACGATTGTGGGGTCTGCACTGCTACACTCGGTCAAGTAGCGTTGGAACACCTAGTACTACGGACTCCGGTTGAAAACACACTCCTCGATCGAGAAGCTTGGCATTTGGTGGGTGATGCAATTACTACTCGATAGCAGCATAAAGTTTCACCCACTGCGGTAGGCATCCCACCACAATTGGTTGGTATTTGAGCCCCTTCTCCTGGAGCTGCGCGACACCAGTCGTCGGCCCAGGTGAGCTCGGTGTGCAGGGCGGGGATGACGGCACCGCTATGGCACCAGCGTAAATGGAAGGTGTGGGTGGTGGCGGTGGGGCCGCCGTAAAGGGACCAGGAATGGGCTATTCCTCCTGCAGCAACTAAGGCAACATCGCGTATGATGTTAAGTCCATCCTGGTCTCTCCACGGTCCTCCTCCTCTTCCTCTAGTCATTCTGCCTAAGTTCCCGGTGTGAGCTCGGCAGAGATGGTGGGTTCTTTGGTTCGGTGGGAGGAGAGTCGTTGAAACGAAGACATTCGTTCTTATGCGTCACTTCGAGTGCGAGGTAAGTGGGCGGGGGACCTTAACGCGCACAGAGACCCGCAGCGGCTTCCCGAATATTGTGCTCTTAGGCGCGGGATCGAGGGTCGCAGCGGTTGGCACGTGTCCACCCGTTGATCACGGGATATGAGATCGCGTGGACTCGACCGAAGAAAAGAGATGCGGGAAAACCGTTGCCGCAACCACCGTCCGGTCTAACGACCTCTCTCCTTCGCGTCTCGTCCTGGGTGTGGGCGGGGGATCTTTCCCCCGCTTGTCCACCATGTTGTTGTCCTATGATCGCATCTGGGGGTAAGTATCGGTGCGATTAAGGTGACGAACTGTTTAGCACTTCCTTGCAGCACCTCCGACGGAGAAAAGATTCCTCCGGCTTTGGCCGTGAGTGGTGCTGGACGGAGTTTAGTCTTGTTAGATCTTTGTTCGCTTTAAGGCTCAGTTGGCCCCCACCACTGCACCCCTTTACTCCAGAAAGGGGGCAAGTAGTGTGCAGCGGTGCGGTGCCACTTGGGCCAGCGCTGTCTCAGATAGAGCTCCCAAGCGGGACGACACTCACGACCCTTTACTGCGTTTATCGCCTGAAGTTTTATTCTATATGATAGCCTCTTTAAACGACTTCAAAAAAGGAAGAGGTACCCAATTCAACTGTATTTCATATTCTAGCTGGTCTCTGCAAAATGTTATAT
>DWHQ01000013.1:0-27090 GCA_018247955.1 Eurytides marcellus marcellus | reverse complement strand
ATTATTATCAGAAGATGTTTTGAGCGGTGAAAAGAATAAGAAATAGAATTTATATATAATTGTATAATAATTTACTATAACTATCAATACACACGTTTAACAAGGTACATTATTTCTGCTATTGTATTCTGTAGTTTTCAAATGTCTATGCATCCTAAATATATGCCGCAATAATAAAGAATTTTCGTAAAAAAAAGTCTTATGATTAATGAATTAAATAAAACCACAGTATTTCAGTTTTAGACACTAATCCACGATATTGTGACTGCTAACTAGTTTAAATTCCATTTAAGTATTTAACTAGATCTATGAAAACACAAGTTGTGTCGGGTATGTCGCGGAATCCGAACATACTAGAGTTTAATAATACGCGAGCCATCAGAGGCCGAGCTTCCGCCTGCGATGGCTGTCGGGGACAAAAACTTGCTCCCACAAACGAGGTGGCATGCCGAAGCTCCCACCACGATCGACATATCGGCGTTAGTGGAATCGAAGACGGATGCCCACAATTATGTCCGCCGCTAATGTTAGCAGTAGGACACGGCATGCATTATTGATCACTAAACACGATGTAACAATTGCGGGAGAAAATTGGACAATATGTCATCAATAGATAGAACAACAAAAAAAATTCAAAAATCTAATCGGATCATTGTTTCGTACGGTGAGAGATTTGTGCATTTACATCTCTATACAACTATCAATTATACGCCTTGAATAAATGTCAAATATAAAATAAGTACGATATTACTATTTTAAACTTTAAAGAATTCCTTCATAGATGAATTATTTCGAATATTTCTTTTTACTTGAAAAGGGTAATGATTATAAAACCTATTTCGAAATTAAAAAGGTATATACTACTGAGCGTAATTATTTAAAAAAAATCGTTTTAGAAATTGAGGAAGAAGAAGTTCCAAATACAAAATTCCATTGCTTGTTTTTCTCGAAATTAGTATTATAAAACGATTAAGGCGAGCAGAGACGTGCCGACACGGAAAAAATCAACGATTCTATTGTCCGCGGGCTTGGTGGCACAAAGCGGGACGGAAGTGACACGCGAGAAGGGTTGCTGTGAAAGGGACAGGAACACAGGAAACGGATGTGCGGCGGCCGGTTGAGTTGCGCAGACGCAGCGCTACACGCGACACAGGTGCGCCGCGCACAGATCGTTCGTCTTCATGCGTGACGACACACCAAAAGCCTCACGCAAAAAATAATAGGCACAGATAACATACAGGTGGACCAAAAGAAATATCAGAACCCAAGAATTTTAATCGATTTAAGAATCGATAAACCCGACTGTCCTTAAGTAAAAAGTTAAATAAGAAAATTTATGTTTTATATTACCACACCCAACAATTTTAATCGATTAAGGAATCGTTAAACCCGACTGTCCCTAAGTAAAAAGTTAATTAAGAAAATTTATGTTTCATATTACCACATTCCCATTTTGAATTTTGTAGCGTCACATTTGATAAATATCGGCGAATTGCTTATTTACTACGGGGCGACTAGATTTCACTTCGTAGTACCTATTCGAAAGTAGGTATTATATCTTCCGTAGCTTAACTTGCTTTGGTCTTTAACTAGAAGAAAGTGGTATACGGACATACGTTTGACCTAATGGTAATCACCGTTATGTATGTCACCTGCATTGACAACCAGAAATTGAATCCCACGAAATGCAATTCTGTCTGACGGCAATTTTGACGCCCACGATAATTCAGACGCTTAATAACGTAACGCAGTCGATATCTAAATGCACTCAGCAAGACAACCTGTGAAAAAAGTAATGTTATAAAGCCTACATAAGGTCCGAGTTACGGACGAAAAAGGGAAAATTTTTTAATTTACCCCCTAATATAGACCTCAAGCAATGTTTATTAATGGAGCTACATTCCTGTTCATTTCCTTATGACAAAGGTAATTTTAAATAATTTTCCTAATGAAAATAGAATAAGCATAGTTTAATTTCTTTTTTAGTGGTAGATCTCAGTTCACCCGGTTCTTATTCTGTATGTTGCCTGTCTGCCAAGCGATATCTTCGCAAATTTTTATGGTTATTCCGTTATTGTTAAGGGTTGGCAGTTCGCAAACTCATTCCTATAAAAAATTACATTGTTTTAGGATCTTGAACTTTGAACATACACCAAAAAAATTTCCTCGGGTAAGTCTTTCTATTATCAACTATTCTACAGCAGTCTATGTAAATTTATATAAGAAGTACTGTGTGCCAGTATGAGGGCAATATTATCCGAGAAATAACTGGGCTTACCATCTTATAGGGCGAAAAGTGCAGCGCAGGGCCAAGCAGGGTTTTAAACTTTGAATTAATTCAAAATATTTAGTAGCATTGTGCCATCATGGGTTAGTCAGCTATGACCATGGTAAGACACCAGGCTTATCAGGCGACCGACTTACTCCTCTTATAAGTTGCCATAAAAAAACGAACGCTTGTTTCGACCAGACCCAAATTTGTCTAGTTGTGGCCCAAGTCATAATTATAAAGTAAAACAGGTCGAAAACGTGGATCTGGTTGGTCCTCAATATTTATAGACGAAATCGAATCACCCGTTCCGTGTACACCGACGAAATGTTGTAGCAATGCGAGAGAACGAAACGTGACTAGGATAATTGTGAGCGTGAATTGTGTAATCGCTGCTATAGAGATTCTAAATCAACAGAGGTGTAACGTATCCGGCGTCATATGACTCACTCGGTTAACAGAAATGCGAATTGTTCAGTCAATGTCAAGTGCACGATATAAACGTGAAATTGAATGAAAATCGATGCAAGAATTCGAAATTTCCAAATTTTCAGTCCATTACCGTATTGGTGTTATTTACCATAACATTAGGTCCATCGCAACTAGTGGGGTAATATTTTAAAGGCTACAAATTGAGTTGCGGTTGAAAATAAAATAATATGTCGCTCTCGACTTAATTAAGTTAATATGATTGACGTATATATAATGCCACTTTGCGTGTATACTCTCTTATACTGCACAACACGCTTATTATTTGGTCGTATTTTTTTATGTTTACTACATTAATAATAAAACAATATTAATGCACTACAGTTGGTAATCTATTATAGAAACGTACTCTACACTAGCAAAACTGAACATTCTTGCTTAACTTAAATATTATATGTTTAAGTTTACTTCTACCAAAAATAACCATTCCAAACGATCAAATCGACTAAGACGAACATTCAAACAGTTATAAATGCAAACGAAGACTAAATAATATAATTAAAGCATACAGAGAATAATACAGCAAGGGACCATTTTATTGCCTCTTCGCATTACTATGGTTTCGCTGAGCAACACGTAAAAGTAAACCACGTGTTGTATAACGTCTCTTACGTGCGATAGATAAAGTTACTCGGAAGGGTTATACGCTGACATAACTAGAGAGTATAGCTGTATGCTACGGGCATTCCGCGGTTTTGGTGCCACCGCTGACAGTTAGCGCGGCCCACGTCTGGCCATGGCATAAATGCGTCCGATAACGTTTTCCTTAATTTATTTTAACATAGGCTCTGAGGGAATTGCATTAATATCGGCTTGTAATAACAACTGAACCAAATGAAAGCCCTTAAAGAAAGGAGCAAAATGGCAACTGTGTATAGATTATATTATCTTTAAGTTGACCCTATGTCTCAGTGTTTGCCTACGCCTTTGTACCTCTCAAACAGACGAAACATTTGTTATTTTTGAATTTCCCTTTCAAAGATGACTTAATTGAACGAAACTGTTGAACAGTTCAAAAATATTTAGCTCCTTTATATTTGATACGGGAATGAAAGCAGCTCTATACACAGGTCTGATCTAATTTTACTATTCTTCTCTCTCGTCTTAAATTGTTAATTCAAGCTATTTAATAGACAGTTTATAATATAAGTTACTTTTCAGAAAGAAAAAGGTAAATAGCAAAACAGCCCGCCGTTGTTGGCATGACGCGAAGCGGTAACCGCCGCCAATAAACACCCTTAGTTTGTCGCCTTGCTAGCCTTCAAAGAATGCTTAGTGATTTTTTCTATTGACGCCAATACTACACAAAAAAAATAAACCATTTTAAGGACTTTTTCGTTTTATTTTGGATTTAAACTCCTGACGTTTCAAACACTACAGTTGTCATTGTTACGGGCAAACGGTCAATGTATATCTGTTACCTATATACCTCCTCTTTGCTGATTATCTGTTAGGTATCTACAGCAGCGATTCATAAAACGAAGCTGCGTTTTTCTACTGCTATACGTTATTATTAGTTATTAATTTTTAACTATTTGCTTCGTCTACTTTGCGTTTTGCCACAAACATTCGAATCGTCCTAAGCTTATTCGATCTCTTCTAAATTTATTAGTAAGACAAATCTTCTTCTTAGAGTTAATTGAGACGTAAGTCTATTTTAGTACTGAACCTACGATTTTACTTCCCACCAGCCAGAGCAGGTCGGTTATAATTATTTAGCCGGCAAAAAAGTAGAGTAAAAAGCATCATAAATTCTAGGTAAGAGTCATTAAATCTCACAGAGAACTTATCATGTATCAGCAAATACGAACCATCAATCTCGTCTTGTGTCGCCTCGAAGTCGGCCAAGGTTACGTTGGACAGGTCTTCAACATAGACCTGGGGCTGGCGGCTGAGGCTGTGCCGACCGCCCAGCGAGTGGTAGCAGCTTTCTTCCTCGTCTACCGCCTCTTCCGTCGAGGAGCCCTTCAAGCACGAATGGAAGCTCCGCGATAGACGCCGCTCCGTGCTCATCCTCACACATTCCCGAGGAACGCTGTTCAAACTGACACACGGTTGGCAACACGTCACTTGTCTCCTTTCACTTTTTTTCACCACATCCACACGTAACTCGAACAATAAGTTCGCGAAAACTATCGTTTTTCACACTGATTTTATTATTAAAGTCGTTGCGTCTAAATCGGCCATGTGCACTGTTTTAATTTTTGTACATAATCGGAGTGATCTGTAAGGAAGCGATAACGTTGAAATCGATTTACACAGCGATCGGATTCGTTGATGTCATCGTATCTTATCGCTGTCCTCGGTCTTTCAAAAATAACCTGTTATGAGTAAGCTGTGCCTTATCAAACAATACTAATTAACCCAAAAATTGCAACAATTTCAAAATGCTATAAAGAAATGGATTCTTCCTTTCCATTGAAAAAAATGACACCGTGTACTCGGATACCTGTTGTTTGAATAAACAGAAGACATAAAAACACGCCACTGCAACTCGTAAAACACGTTGCGACAGTACCATAAAAATCACAAGGAACCCAACCTGGAAACAATCGCGTAAGTTCAACGCCCTCTTTAAACCGAAGACTACCGGCACGACATTCGGCTAATGAATGGCTGACGAACAAAAGGAAAAATCTTCGTTGCTTCACTATACGCTCGTAAAAGATCTGTGTACTTTAAAATATTGAACAAAGAACGTATATAGCCACAAAGCAACATCTTGCTCCTATAATCGAAATACATTTAGAAATAACGAAAAGCAAGATAGAATAGTTTATCTTTGAGAGTCACTGACTATACAAGAGTCATTGAGGAAGAGTTACTCGACGATTTTTCAATACGTCGACTGTTCTACAAACATCGCTTTTATAATAATAGAAACCATGATAAATCAACTAATTTGAATGAATGAAAAAAGTTGTAGGTACTTAAAAGAAATTTAAATAACATATACAAAACCCTACTATAATCGGAGAAGTAAGAGGAAAAAATTCTTGACCCTATTCTTATACTGATGTGCCATTAATAAATATTCGTCTATGAAGACGAATACATTGTCAAGTGTCATTTTGATTAACAAAAACCGGGATATTTCCACGAGCTGGTTCTAATGGATGTTACATAGGATATGGTTTATTACATTACAAGCAGAGGCAAGTAGGAGCGCTAGTCGCTAAGAATATCAAGACACCTCCCGCTTCTTAATGAGACAACGTGCGTGATGCCACTGCGTGAACAAGCAAGATGATTTATTTCTATGTATACGTAATTTTCGTGCTACAAGTCTTTTTCAATTCTTGGAAGGGTATGCAAAACTAAACAGTAACATGTAATTTAATACAAAACTATAAATTAAGTAAAAGGAAGTTTCGCCGTCTCTGAATAAAATCTAAACCTCTAATCCGATGGTAGATTCAATATTAAGTTCTCGAAACGAGTCTAAATTTTATAACTTATGTATGTTATAAACTATATATTAATCATCAATAAAAAGCTGAAATTACATTACCTCTCAAAAAATAGGCACAATATGAATGTATATCTAACAGTAAAATGTTTATGGAAATCCTAGGCAATTGTCACAACTAACAAGCATATTCAGAAAAAAATGCTGTGCTATTTTATATGGAAACAAAGAACCGGATAAGATCAATGAGACTGTAGAGACTTCACTTGTTTCAAGGAAGAAACCGAAAAAAAACGAATCGAGGAAGAGCCGAAGACGCGTATAAAATTATCTCCGTGCATAGTTCATGCGTTCGCAAAAAAGTGAAATTAACCAACGATCCATTGTCTGTTTGGAAAGTTTAATGTGGGAGTCAGACGACGCGGAATTACGGGTAGAAACTTACGGAATTAGCCTTAAAAATCTTTCGCAAGATGTTTACTTTGTTACGTAAAAGCACATCGTAATAAACGAAGCTACTTTTTAATGCAATTATAATAAAACGATTAAAGGAACATCACAGCAATTAACGTTAAAATCCATTTTGTGATGCAACGAACCGATTCGGTCGCAAAGCCGTGTAACGTTTATGCATATTTTGCATAAGTTCTTTTTTATTATAATGAGGTAAGACAACATACATAAAAGGTATTGCACATACTAACAAGATTTTATAACATTGACACGTATTACTTTACTTTGTAAACAGCCGCAAGATTATCACAGGTTAAAAACCATTACACAATGTTCATTATATGTTATACGCGGTTAAAAAATTTAAGAACTTGTTCTACTAATAGATAACTGACAATTTGTCGACTGATACCGGTTTTACTTAAAAGAGTTCAAGGTGATAGACCTTAATCGAAGGCCGTCCCAAGGAATTCTATCGTCCGGAACGGATGCCGCTGGCTGAAGTACATTGTTACACTCTGCTGCTAACTGCACAAAGCGGTTCAAACAAAATATTAACGAACATAGTGTTAGACAATAACTACGCTTTCGCTGCGTGGGTTTAAGGAAACCGACTAGCCGATTTAATTCTCAACCCACGTAAAGAGGATATATCATGAGTAATCCGAAACCACGAATTTGCTCTAAGTAATAATCACATTAGTCTCAGTGAATAAATTACAACGCAGTAAACTGTATTGTTAACTTTTTTTTAACTTCTTTTTTGTTAAAAAACGCTACCCCTATTGTAAGATTGAAATATATTGTGTTATAAGGGTGTCTTACATAGATAAATTGCATACGGACAAACACCCAGATCCGCAACAAATATCTGTAGTTCATACAAATATTTGTCCCGAGAGGGAATCGAACCCACGACTTGCGACGCCGAAGCTCAGCAACTGCGCCAAACGGGTCATCGCTCATAGACTGAAGTCTAGCAGTCCAACATCAAAACATGGTGTAAAAAATTCGATGAGAAAAAATAAATAAAAGTAAGCGAACAAGCACTTAGGAACTTTTAAGAATAGTACCTGTTATTTTATGAAGGTAGCACATTTGCGTTCTTATGAACAGATATCTCATCATCGTATCAACTGTTACCTCGTATAGCTCCTTATCATATTTAACAAAAAATATAAAAAAAGTTATTACGGTACACTTAATTTTTTTTGTAAAATTACCATTTTTTTTTCAACATAAGATAGCTTATTTAATAATCAGTGTGTACAAATTTAAATTATAGCACAATTTGAGTAATTTTCAGAAACATGTGAGAAAATTTACTAATATCAAGGATAATTTTACTATCTCACTTGTATTGCTGAGTAAATTTACTAATTTTTTTGCGTTAAAACTTCCTACACATTGTTGGTAAAATTACCAAAGAAATTTTTAACAGTGTAACCGCAGCATAAACGCGTTACCAACTTAATGTTGATTCAAGACGACGGGACACGACGGGAATGAATCCTCTGAGGTTATGTTAAACGGTTCTCGTGAAATACGCGATCCGACGTACATTCTGACGCGGCGGCGGATGGTCTTTGTAATGGGAGCGTGGAAGGTTGGCAATCGGCCAGCGACTTCAACACGACACCGAGTCTTCCCAAAGATAAGCCAAGGTTTTCACCACTGGGATCGAGAAAACGTGCCAACACACTACTATAATCTTCAATCTAGTTTTTAGCAGGCTACTTTACACTGATTTTAACTTAGAATACAGTATATTCATTTTCAATCAGCAATACCTTCGTATAAAGATGTACAAACATTCACTTTTCTTGAAACACGCAACTCTGCCAGCAGTTGCAAAAAAATCTATTCATCGACGCTCTTAAAGAAGCTGCTAATAGTATTTCTAGCAATTCATATCCTTATATCAACAGCGAAAAAGTCCTATAGTATGTACTAAAGTTAACAGCAGTATGTTTAAAATTATTTATCTAAGTGTAATATTGAATAGCATTTAACTGGTGATGGTGCTTTATGTCGTATTAGAACGCTCAATATCAACGTTTACCGTTATTAAAAACTATGTCTCACAACAGATTAAAAACCGATTAGATTTAAAAAACTGTTTCCTGTCCGACTTCTACATGAAATGAAATCGAAAAAATAAACGCATACAACCGCAAGCTGTTAAATTGTAAAATAGCGCGGAAACGGACAATCGTTTAAGGACTCGTAATATTCGACCTTGCCTTGAAATCATGATAACAATGGCAGCGGCTTGATAAGACACCGACTTCAGTGAATGACTAATATTTGCTATTATTTCAATACAATAGTCACGTTATAAAGACATTGTGTAGTCGTCTGTCCCAATTGAGGCGGACGGTAAAATAGCAATATCTTCAAGTCATAAATGACTAAAAGACTAACCGAAAAATACGATATTTTTACAAGAAAATTGACAAGTATTAAGATAATACCTTTGAGATATCTGTAGGTTTCCGATATTCAAGTCAGATCGTAAATTCAGTGTCCCCGGACGACCCTGGGCTTTTTTATTGACAAATATTATGCTGGGGAAACGCAAATGTAGATTTTTATTAAAATATACGCATTTTATTTTAAAATCGGATTTACTTAAAAAAAATGGATATTATTTCTAAACACAAACAGTAAAGGTGTTATCATAACAGTGGTTGTAAAAAGGAATTTTATTTTTAAGCGGCTTACTATTATAACGGCTATATATATACGTTATGTGCAGAGTACATTATGTGCTGCCTCTATTGTGTCGAACAACGCATCACAAGCATCCTTTTGTCAAGCACAAGACATTGATGTTGTATAGAGGTCGCCGTGAAGGCAAGAATCGAGCCTCGTTTCTTTGTGTCTGTATTCGAAAAAGCAGCGCTTTTAACAGGCCTGCTATAGCTAATAAACGCATCCGTCAGCGACAAGCGCTTGTCAGCGCTAACTAATGACGTGGCAGGTATAAATCATGTACATAATGGTGAGCCTCGGCGAAGACGCTCGGAGGAAGTGGTCGATTTGCGACGGATACGACCATTGGGACATGTGGACCGGCTAGAAACGTGCGTAATCGCCTATTTCGAGAATGTCGGCGAATCCGGAACAATTAACAGAACATTTTTTAATATACGTAAAAAAGTATTTAATTTGACAATAGATGTCACAACGAAAAGTATAAATTAATAAGAGAGACAACTGTCTTATTGTCGAAATCTGGGGCTAAATAAAATTTTAATTCCGAAGCACAAGTATCGCTTGTCAGTGCCACCTTTAGTATAGCAATACATATTTGAAATTCAGTCTACAATCTTATATATACAACTATAATCTTTAACCAAGCTTGTTTGCTTTTAAATCGCACAAATATTAGACGATATTTATACAACTTCAAGTATTATTTATCCATAACGAAACAAAAATTCTTAGGTCAGTTCTGCGCTTGCCAAGCAGAGATCAGATAAATAAATTCCAGCACCGCCCAGTAACACTGGAACATTGTCTTTAAACAGCACAGTACTGCTAGTACATCACTGTATACAAAATATCTGGCAATGGTATGATTATGTGATACCTCAAATTCTCCTAGTACTACATTAATACTGCTATTTTCTTGAAAAATGGTAGTAGCAACTCAGCAATCAATTCACCTAATAGAAATAGTAACCGAAATCCACACCAGTAACAGTAAAGTTATTTTTATTTTGATGCCAAAAATTTAAATCTACGGAGCAAAATATTTGAAGCCCAAAAATATCTTAATTCGTTCATAGGAATATATGGTAAGGAAACACCATAATACATGTTCAGCAAGTAGCCATTTCTGTATGCGCGTGATATTTTTCTGGACGAAATGGCATGTCATGAATGCTCTTATTGGTTGTATCACGTATTATAGAAAATTCAAAACAATATTCACCTTTTGTAAATCCATTAGATTTTACCACCAACGATTGTGAAGTCTTTGGTTGTAACGATATATTTCTGGTGAGAACACCAGTTAGGTACTGTATAACTATATTTCATATTATACACGAGAAAAAAACGCTCTTGATAAAGGACGTTAAATAATTGTCATCATTTTGTCTGATCATTTAGACCACGTATAGAACATTCAACTCCAAAAAAACAAAACAACGTTTAAATCTTCAAAATAAATATATAATCATCTTCTAATATAGTAAGATATGAATTCTGTAAGGAAATATGTTTCCACGACTTAAAAAAAAGATGTCCTTTTGTATGTCAATAGACTATAAATGGAATTTTATCAATCACGATTACCTAAAGCAGTGGCAATTTTTGTTTTGTAATTTTTGCAGTTTTCCTTCAACGTTGTATAAGAAAATTGATAACAAAAACTACCATTGTGTAAACAAATACTTCAGAAATTGAAAATATCCTGCCCTCTTTAAATACCACAACAATTTTCTTTATTTTATTGTTTACTTCTAATATTATCTTGTTTGTTTACTAGTGTAATATTTACTTGAAACTTATTTTTCATCTTCGAACACCACAAAATACCACTGCTTCACTAATATAGATTTGTTCAGAAAAGAAATAAAAATTACAACCAAAGAAACATACTGACATAAAATCTACAGTAGCCATAGGACTTGTGAGTGAAGAGCTAGAGATATAACCACACAAATTGGACATCAAAGTATTCTTCCATATTATTATGGTGGAGGACCTATCCTTGCAATCTATCTCCATACATCACCTTTTAATAAAGAGTACTAACACTTTTTGCTATTACTAAAAACGAACTTCATTTCTATGAATAAACAGTGTTGATTCATGTTTAATTGGACAGATATATAACCTTAAATATTTATAAAATTTACTATAAGTAAAAACACATAAACCTCGTAAAGTTTCTTCAACGTTATAACTTTCAGAGCGTTACCAATATAACGTAAAAATTTATTGCAAGTCTTTAGCACAGTGTAATTTTTCTTAGTAATGTTAAAGATGCGTTTGTTTTTTTCTACTTTCCCAAAAAAAGCTAGGATTTTATCAACATTATTTTTTTTAGCTAAAAATTATGGTGAGTGACATACATATTTTGTTCTAAAAAACAGACACAAAATTTAAATTCACGCTAGTGAAGCCTTGGGCAAGACCTGTCTTGTATTGTTTAAATTTGATTTAAATAAACAATGAATTCTATAACGACCAAATTTCTTAATCCTTTAAGGCAAGGCTAGGCCCAAGAGTGTAAAACAACTCGCGGACACCAACCTTTGGGACGGCCAACATCTGTTCAACGTTCAGTACAAAATTCTCACAAGCGCGCCGCATTATTTCGATATATTTCACTATTAGAGTCTGCGCGCTGTCAGCACAAATAAACATGGTGTTTATTCACACCGCGAGCGCAGGGCTGGAATAGAACATCACCGAAATAGAACCACGCGTCGGACACCGTGCAAGATAACCGCCAAGTTGCTTGACCACACAAAACACGACACTGCGTTGGGATCGAGAGGGCAGATTGATCGGAGCGAAACACGCACATCACCATGCTAACGCATCCTCTGTTACTAACACTTTAATACAATCAGAATGGCTGGCCGCGTGTGTCTCCATACGGAGGTATCGCCACACTGAGCGTCTGAGCGTTTGAGCGCGCACGCCCGCGCGTACCACGTCGGGCCGTTTATTTATTTACTATTCACAGTTTAAAATTCGAACGTGCTCCAATAGGCGCAGATGGTCTTGCTCCACGCTTCAGCGGGCGAGGATAGTTTAACGCGATAACGCTCCGCATTGTGCGCAACTTCATGTATTCCTAGTACCGTCTTCGGATTATTACACCTGTGGTATCGGTAACTCAGAATATTATTAATATTACCGAATATTGAAATTACCTAAAAACGAATTAGTCGGAGCTCGGTGGCTGTATCATTTCATAATCGGTGTTTAAAAAAAAGTGAAAGTATTTATGGCTGAATGACGACGTAACTCGCGGTCACAAAACTGCCGACCGACGACATTCGGAAACCAGTTAAAAGTCGGCGAACACTTTTACTCTCCATTTTAGAAAATGTCAGGTAGTAGACGCCGCGTCGCGTGGAGGCGCGGGCGCAACGAACTCCGCGGGGTAGGTAGCACCGTTGCACTGCACTTGTGTAATTATTTTAAGCCCGCTAGACGAGGACGGACAAACAGAGGCCGGCTGGAATGCCGACCGCGTGCTTGGGGACAGTTTCACGCTGCCATGGAACGTCGTCTGTGATGATACTACCACATATATTGAGATAGAACAGTAATTTGTCAATGCTTGAAAGAACAAACTATAACAGTAGAATAATTCTTTCCCCATCCTTAACTTATATAAAAAAGACCATAGAATTTCGACGTAGCAACCAGGTATATTTTTTGAAGACGTGTGTTACTTTTTCTTTTTATTATGAAAAAAAAAACTATTCAGATAGATGAAAGTTCCACGTAAACAATGCCGTGGAAAAGAGCTATTTAATACATAATTCTTTACCGAGATATATGTATAGAGGTTTACTGGCAAAAGAAGCGACAACAATATTTCTACTCAGATCCGAAGTAAATCAATAACGAACCAGTAATCCAGCGTTTGTTAAACGACTGATATTCATAAAATATAAATGAATATATTCCTCTTTTATAGTCGCAAAACTTGTACATATGAAATGTAAGATTTCATAAGTGATTTGTTTGACAACGAACGTTTACAACTAAACAATTAATATATTTCTAAGTAACATCATATTTGAATTTAATCTACCTGCTCTTGTCTTACAGCTAAACTTAGACTAAGTAAAATTTCACGTTCCTCCGTACGTGCAATAAGCTGAAAAACGTCCATAAAGATTGATCTCCATGTAAAGACGAATTGACATAAAATTGCAGGACTAAAAATGTAAAAGCACTGAGTGTGTATGTTTTTGACAAACACACTCGTTAATAAAAAATACAATGCAGATACAATACTACACGACAGCTGTCATTAAGAATGTGAGTCATGTCGATTCCTCGACGTCCACCGCGTAACGCGAAACGCGAGAGACAAATAAAACACGTTCCAGTGCCAGATATGAAATACGAAGGCGTGTTAGTGGTTTAGCTGAAGGCGGCCTTGGTGGTAGCGGCTGTCTACTCGTACATCTTGCGACGGTTCACGGGCATGCGACCGCAAGTACGGGCACGAGCATTATTAATGTGAAAGTTTGTTTCGTCTCATACATGATCTGTGATCCTGTAATCATATTGGTTAATTAGCCAATTACCTACTTCATTTAAAGTCGAGACATATATTTAGCAAGTTAGTGTAAAGTGCCCTTTGGAAAATTGTACAAAACTCTGATGAGCTTATCTTGACTGATGTTCATGCTTTCAGCCTATGCGGCTCTATAAAGTTTCATCGGATCACCGAATTCATGAAAATGCTGGTTCTTACGAATTGGATAGATCCCACGTCCTGCGGGGTCACGCATGAGGACATGTGTGTTGTGGCAAAATTTGAATGTTATTTAAAATTGAGAGATTGTCGGCTACGGACAGCCGAGGTCCGGTACCGGGGTACGTACCTGGACCGCGACTGTCGTCGACTGTTGACAAAGGTATAAAACAATGCCACGATTTAAGACGAGTGATAAAAAAAACAGCTATACAATTCTTACGATTAAGAACGACTGTTTAAGTTAAAAACCAGCATCTTGTGTTTCGTCGGTTTTTAAAATTGTATTAATTGAAGTTTGTTTTTACCTATAGCACCCTTTACTTACAACCAACAGAGCCGGGGATCCAATACGGCCTTATCTTACTAAATTATATTCAGTGTAAATTAACGCATTTCACTTCTGTTGTCGTACCGTTCGTAAACCGTATAGGTAATTAAACTATTATTGTACGCGTGCCATAAATTTAAGACATACCGACCAGCTTCTACCACATATAAACTCGTGGCATAAGTATGTTACTAGCAGGTGGATCATACACCTGCTTCAACAGAAAGCTTATAACACAAAGTCTTTGGTGTCACAGTCAAACTATAACGTTATTATAACTAGAGAAGTTATAATAACGTTAAATTTGTTTCAATTCCCATATATCCCCACAATATTTGCAAGATTCAACAAGAAATGGTTTCGGTCGGGGTGTACTTTGCGTCAGTGATTCGGGGTTTGTGTGTACAGTTATATATGTGTATAAAACATGGATAAATAAAAATAAAAAAGCTCCTTGTTAGAAATAAAGTACACTCTGTAAAGTTAGTTTATGTAGTATAAGCAGAAATAATAAGAATTAACGAATTTAAACTATGTAGAGAAATCGAGCATTGTTTGAAAAAGTAACAAGATATGAATCTCCTCTCAAAAATATAGCACCTTTTTACATGAGGAAGTAACTAGAGACCGGTCGCACTTTGATCTAAATTGCGTTGCAGTCACGTGGCCAAAGTTCAAGTACAACGACTTCACGTCCATCTACGTCCCCGACTACCTTACCGTACCCCATAAGCCGCGTGGCCCTGCCACAGACAAATAAATGTAATCCCTTTTGAACAGCACAAAGTCACTTTACGTGCGCAGACTAAGTAAACATTATCGGTGGATAATCACACGCCTCGGAGAGCGTAGGAGAGGTTTGGGCGGCAGTGGGCAGATCTTGGCACGCCGGCACCGCTTGCGCAAAAGGCCGGGCCACGGGAACACGCTCTGCGACATGCATAACTTCGGTATGCGATAAAATTAATTTTAACTTTTTGCCGTTCGTTCGTTGTAAATTGCCGCGCGATCGCGAGCAGCGAGCACGTTTTTGTAATTAATGAGCAGTTGACGATAGGAAATGACGTATAGTAGGTGCATTTGCAGTTTATGTAATATGTTGCTGCACCATGTAAATCAAGATCGAGTAGCGGTAACTTACAAATGGAGCGTTATAACGGTTTGCAATGACGATTGTTTAGAAATTAATGGCACTTGAAAGTACTTTAATAATCGAGACCTCGTTCCATTTCCTCGTAATTTTTATAAAAAAAAAACCTATGGTTTGATCCCTTGACCCGTTGCTGCATGAAATAAATAGAAACAGCAGTTAAAGTGATAACAGTCTACATGAATTATGGATATCCAAACCTTTACACATCTTTCGCCTTAAGGAGTTTTACTCCTTACACACTACAACTTATTCATATCTAGTATTTAGCTAACACACGGTGACCGTAATTTAAATCTCTTACCATTAACAAAACTAAGTAAATCAAATAAAATCATCGGGCGCTGGTATGGATGCTACTGCTATTATTTAATGGACTAAGGCCTAGTGTCGGACCTTGACTCGCAGTCTGAGGTCGTCACAGTGGCATGCTCTAATGATTTTCATTGTTTGTACAACCATATACATACCCACAGTCTGACATGCTGGGCATAGACTCACTATATAACACGATTTGTACGTGGGAAGCGAACCAAAACAGATGCTTTGTGTACACTTTTAATATAAGAGCATAAATACTTTTCAAATAATCTGTTGTAAACGCCTTTATTTTTTAATATAAAAGTCGATCGCCGGGGCCTAGCGTTAAAGTTAAAAAAAATAAGGTGTTAAATTGTGACTATCACAGATAAATACAAAGTTGTATATAATAATAAACATAACATATTTTTAACGTTTTTATATTTCGACTTTAGCATTTCTCGATTATAACTTTCTAATGTACTTAATCTTTTCACTGTTATAACTTATCGACGTACAAAAAGATTTACAAATGGTTTATACGACCGCCATCTTCACGCTGATACTGCCCCCACAAATCATTTTAGTTAAAGCTGTATAACAAACATTTAAAAGTTATTTAGAAATCGGATTACCCGAAAACATTCACTTGGATTTCATTGAAGGACATACAAATTCGTTACAAACAAAAACAAATCATTTTTAACAAGGCACTTGAAAAGAATCGAAAGTGATTACGGTCGATTGATATTGATATCGCATCGATTCGATATCGGGTATCTGTTTTCATAAATTGATACTTACAAAAATAAAACAACAAGGTCTTTACTGTAAAAAGGTTTTAGTTACAACCGCTGTGTGAACTAAAGTTATGATTTACCGAATTACATGCATATTTCTCAAATCTTCTTTTGAAATATGAATCAATATGAAAAATTTTATTAAAAATTAACTTAAAAATGCAATTGGACGAGTTACATTGTTCATATAAGTAAGTTATATAAAAATGAATGTTTAAAATGAATAATTTGCATTTAAATTCGCAGGGTTATATTTTATAATAAGGTTTTAATACCTTAGCTTGTGGATTTTATTTGGGGCACGTTTCCGTTTTTTTATATACATATATCCGGAATTAAAAGTAGCCCATAACACTTTCCGCCCACAAACTAACATCTATACCAAAATCATACAACAACGGACGTACTGTTGTTCCACATGAATGAAAAACAAGCTAACAAAACAAAAAGCACACTCAGATTTATAACATTAAAAGTAAGTAATAATATATTAATCTATTTGAATGTTATTAAAACTACTAAAAAAAAAATTGTTCATAATTTCATGTTCTTGCGACGCATTAATGCTATTTCCTGACGCATAAACCGTTTTAGGAAAAAGAAAGAAATCTCAAAGTAAGCAATCGAATACATTTGCAATCCAACAACGATTCCATTCTCAACAATCGATTCAATTAGCGGAAAACTGCACATAATTGACTAATCGGACGACTAATGCGCACGAAAGCAGGAATACGAGAATAAATAAACTTTCGTTGGATGCGAAGATGTTTGTGTGCCGATCACACGAGATGTGCGTGCGTTGGAATGGCCGCACGCTCACTACTTTTAGACGGGCAGTGAAATTGACGCATCTCGGACGTGAGTAAGTAAGCTTAAACAAAAAAAATAAAAACACCAACGTAACAGATGACTCGAAAAAAAGTTGACAGTTAATATTTATATCACCTTCACTATTAGTGAACGATTAAAGTTAAAACAGAAGTGAAAACGCAAAGTAATAATTACATCACAAATAATGAAGTAACTTTGTTTGCTTTTAGATTCGGCAGGATAAGTTAACTCGACATGTGACCATGATATACTGAAATGTCTGCTTAAAACATGTAAGCTTGATTTGTCTTCCCTAGCTGCGTGGAAAGCGGCAAAGCACCGATCGGTATAATTTTTGAAGATGTCAAGTCGTAGTGTAGTGTGGGATGAAGGGTGGCATAGGTACTTTTCATCCCAGAAAAGCTTTAATACGGTAACTCTTAATTCTCTTCTCACGCTTTTGGCCGAAGGTTTTATCGTCTGTGTCTATAGATCTTGTAGGTTTCAGAACGTAGTGACTGATGATCCGATTTGTCAGGTTTCGAATAAAGAAATATAAATTAAATGTCATAAAATCCGGAGTTTACTTTAAATTAACAAATGACGTTGGCATAAATCAAGAAATTATTGAACATAAAAACAGGTCAATCAATCTAAACGTTTTTCGTGGAAACGTTGCTATGGACGTAATTAACTCGGCGTACACAGATTAAAAATGTATAAAAATCAACGTAACGGAACCGTGACTTATATAAGGAAAGCTCTTACAATGAGCCCCATGCAGCTCGTGCAGATTAAGCACGCCCGTTTCACACAACGGTGCCGCGCGATACCACCGTATTAGCAGCCCACGCTGACACACATACACTCATGAGATCATACTTACGTTTAACTGCGCTTGAGTAGTAACGATCGCATTAGCGACATTAATCCTGTCTCATATTGTATATGCAAAAGTGTGCTGCAGGTTTGTACTTCTACCGAGCAACGGATCGACGAATCGACATGTAACGATAGTATTTTGTCACAAAATACTGTTATCGTCATTTCTATGGTTGGCATTCACACCACGGCACGTTTTCATATAATTATGCACTGTACGTATTCACTACTACCTTCTCGAGTCAATTATCACTTGTGGTATTCTCGAACCGGTACGACCTAAGAAAACTACACAGAAAAGGGAGCTTAGCACCTTCTCTAAGGCCGACAAGGCGTTTACATCTGCACTGTTTGTGCAAATATTCATGGGTTATGAATACGGAACCTCTTACCATACCTTGGACCGCTTGCTTTTTTACCTCCGTTTTCATTAAAACATTCACGTATTAATGAAATAAAATTATTTTACAGATTTTATCGCGTTCATAAATATATACGAAAAGCATTAAGAAGAAGTAAAAACTTGATGTTTGCATACTGCCAAGAAAAGCGATTCCGTTGTATGAGGGACGAGACTATTAAGTCAATAACAAAAATAACGGTCATTAGGTGAAATGTACAGTGATAGAAATCTCATCAAGACCGTAAGTATACAGAAACATCAGATGGTTAATAGAATCGAATGTAATTTTCCTCAAGACTTATATCACTGAGACTGGGGCCTAATTTCCTATAACTGTATGTAAATACTATATGAAACAATTAGTTAACAGTAGCACTGTTTTCGCAAGCAGTGCTTGCAGTACTACTGTGTTTTAGCCTAAAGCGAAATGTCACCAGTGTTCCTACTAGGCGTAAAAGATAAGTCCCCTTATGGTTAAGCTTGCTTATAGGCGTAATAAAGATACCTCATCACTTCAATTAAAATAAGATGTTACGAAATACTTTTAGGCACTGTGATGGCTTAGTTTCCGACTATAAATTAATTGATAAAAGCAACTCGAATTCCAACCGATTTTAGCACAAATTTAAATGATAACTGCGATAATAAGGGCGATATAAGTAACGTCCCAAATATGTACCACGGCTAGGCACATTGCTCCTCTGAACAGAGGTTAGTAGAAAGACAGACCTCGCGGTCTCAATGCGGCTTGGCAGACATTAAATATCTAAAAATATTTCTTTCCCCATTATATTTTCCTCACCGTTGAGCTCGTGGTAAATCGGCACTTAAAATAATTAATTACAAATTAACAAATTTATTGGTGCCGACACGAGGATTTTGACTCAAGTTGATCGATTGTATATTAAATTAAAAGCGTGCGCCGGACATTAGCTACTGGAGCAATTAAGGAGATACACCCGTACTGAACCTGCACACTGATAATACAAAAAGAAAAAAAATAATACAAGAAGTCAAGGCTTAATGAAGCAAAGTTGAGATGAAAAGAAACTATATAGGAACAATTCATGGTTCGACCAATTATATATGATTTTATGTGACAAAAATATGCCAAAATTACTAAGGACCGCATTAAAAGATGTCGGTTGCCGCTTAACTAACATAAAAATCGTTTAATTGTTAATCGGAATGTAATTTGAAGACATTTAAAAATAATTTTGTGTTGAAGTGAACAAATATTGTACTAACAGCCGGCGGAAAATGTGAGCATAAAATGTTTTAAGACTAAAACCCTATAAGATTCCATTACGATAAAATCGATTATAATACGAGAAAATACCAAAAAACTAAAAAGAAAAGACGGCTAAAATTAAAGGTTGAATAATAAAATGTAACCAAAAGAGTTTTTTGCAATAAAACAATGGAATGATATATTTTTATTATGTACAATTTTAATGTCTTTCTGATGGTAGTACCATTCACGTCTTACAATTAATAGAATCTAAAGAAAGTTTTAATAATAAATAATACTTTACCATATTCAGGTTTGCTTTAATGTTTATAATTTGTTATGTCGAATTTATCTGATAAAAAACTTTCTATATGTTGTGTAAGTTTAAATTACCTTTTTTGTAAATATTGTATTTATGCTTAAATTATAATTTTAAATTTAATGTAATCTTAAAAAAGCCTTATATAAAAGCATGATATATGATAATGTTCTCACTTTTCATTGGCCAATTTAAAATGGTAATTCGTTGTTCGCGTGCTGGCTATGTTATTTAAAATTCTGCGCAATCTCTGTGTATTGATCACATATTATAATATATTATGCATGAATAGCCTTATACAAAACCATCAAATATGATAATGTTCTCACAAATCGGCAGATATTAATAATAATCGTTTATTAAATTGTGTACGCGTGCCTGGTGTATTTAAACTAAGAAGTCATCATGTGATTACACGTTGTAATATATGGATAACATATGAACAGAAAGTGTGTGGATGGATACCATAATGCGAACAAACATTGAGCTTTCGACTTGGTCGACGCGCTTTATGCAGGGAAGAGAAAGTTAGCGGAGCAAATTATGTAACCGGCGAGTTTCCTTATAACTTTACGAGTTAATAAAACATTGAAATTATTCGTTCCCACTAATACATTATCCATTATTATCATAAAAACCATTATCACCCAAAAATATACTATGCCCCTTTTATTTATATAAGCTCAAAAATTTTATCAAAACGAAACATAATTTTTAATTTGTCTTTGTCTTTTGTCTTTTTGTTAAAAAAGCGCTGCCCTTACTGTAAGATAGAAACATCTTGTGTTATAAGGGTGTTTTATATACATAAATTTCACACGGACAAACGCCCAGATCCGGAATAATTATCTGTCGTTCGTACAAATATCTGTCCCGGGTGGGAATCGAACCCACGACTTGCGACGCCGAAGCCAATAATTTAGCAAGTGAGCCAAACGGGTCATCAAATTGACACTACGATTATCTGTTATAGCTCTTTTGTTTACAAATGATATGTCAACTTATTTAAATTAATAAAATAACTACGAGATTAACTGGGTAATATTGAAAGTATTTACATATTTACTACCATACCACTACAATATTAATTATATATTTAAAAGGTATACGTCTTCCTTATACTATTTCAGTACTCATATTGCAAATGTATTTTTTGTGAGTTTGTTTTTATATAATTGCTTACTTATATGTATCACAACTTCAAGCAAACTTATAAAAAGTGAAGAAATACAAAAATATCGTTAATCAGACTGCTATTTTCACGCCTACTAGGATTAAATATTTCAAATATTAATTGTGTGGTATTTTAAAGGATTTTATACATTATCTTGCGTGCATTTTCGAATTTTGTCATTTTTTCATTTTTTTGTCATTTACCGAATTAAAGGCGAAGTTGTTACTTCCGGTATTAAAAAATATCAATAAGAAAAAACTTCATATAAATATGCTATACTTTCGAACCTTTCATGTGAGTTAAAATTGTCTATTAATTTGAAAATGATATAAGGAAAGTTTGGAAGAAATAATCTCTACCGGAACAATTTTTATTTAATGTGAACCAATGCGACGTATCTAATAGTCTATTTTATTATTTTTAATCAAGGCAGCGAAAGCTTTAACGGAGTTCTAACGGTTTTGTTGTCGGTTCCGCTCAGCCACCGGCTTTATGCAACGCGAAATGTAAAAACATTTTAAACATTTACGACATATCAAATCAACCGTGAAGACTAATGTAAAATAGAGTTAATACAAAACCATGGCAATATTTTATGTAAATATAACATTCCATAGAAGAGGCAAAATAAAGAATCAATTTAATCAACCGTGCAAATGATAAAAGCTTTAAAACCCTAACAATTAAAATCGTAGAATCATCGTGATTAATTGCAAACCACTGTAATAACAAAATAAATATAAAGTTAACAACAAATTAATTTTTTCAGTATTAGGGTCTTATGATGTCGAAATTAGCCACTAAATCAAATAAATAACGTAAGCATTTTTAACTTCATTAATAAGAACCCAAGAAACATGTATTTTGCTTTCTCACGAAAAATCTTATCTTCGAATTTGTACAAGTAAAGATAAACCCTTATCTATTTCTTACTTTTATAAGCACATCTAGAATGTTTACTCATTCCTTCCTTACTATACCCGTACCTGTCCTTCAGAAACTGAATATTAAAGTTGACAAAAATTACAAAAGTAATATCATCAATCAATCAAAGTACTATTCCAATTAATACAAACGGAAAATGTTATAATAAGTATTTAAAATCAACCTATTGCTTGAATAAATCTATTCACGAAAATATTCAAACTACTTTAACCTTGTAATAATTTAAAAATGTAAAATGTAATTGTGCAATTCTTTTGCTCACATGTTAAACACAATGAATATCAATTAATGTAGATTGAATGAAAAATCCAAACAAACAATTTCATAATATATTTCTTGAGTTCTATTCTAACCACATACAGCCTTGTCCAAAATAATCTTATGACGTTTCGACATCAATGAACTATTTGAGGTATGAAACATATAACTGATAATTCAAACTAACAATCCTATCCTTCCTATCCTTAAGGATAAAAGTATGGGACAAAACTTCGTAATTTGTTGGTTAATTTTAATAGTATAAAACGAAAATTATTAAAAACAATTAAACTCACTCACTAACACCATACAATGCTTTAAACTTAGATGTTTTTGTAAAACAACAAAAAAAATTTAAGGGTTAAACACAAGGTTAATTTCGCCGGGTAGTAAACAACACTCGAATTCGATAAACAACGTAATAAGACCTACTCTGTTCGATATAGTTTGTAAGGCAGCCGGCGACTCGAGTGGGCTTCTCCACGGCGTACTTGAGAGCAGAATGCACAAGTTTTTTCTTATTAATTCTTAGAACAAAACGGCGTAAGCGCGGTCCATTGTCGCAGGAGGGTAATAGGCTAACAATGCATTGGAGCAGGTAGAGATGCGGGCCGTGCTTGCAAGATGTTGTAGGCATGTTCGGAAATGATTCTGTGCCACCCGGCGCGACAGATGCCTTGCGCAGGCCCAATTTTCGAGCACCGCACATTCCTCACTTTATTGGACAACAAGTGAGTCGATCAGGTGTAAAATAATATAACAGCGCCGACCTATCAGTTTTCAGAACTTTGCTTAAACAAAGTTAAACGTTAAATTCTTTCATTCATACATACGTATGTAGCAGTAAAAAGAAATTTTTATTTGTATTGTTACCATAAATTTTGCTGTTACAAACATTATACGTTTACTTGAATTATATTAACTGATTTAGTTAAGACTAAGTAGCGCATTTGAAAAAATTTAAATATATTTACTGTATATAATAATTCAATTGGACTTGATTTTTTTTTAAATAAACAATCTTTGTATTCTTATTATTTCTTAAAAACGCTACCCTCATTGTAAGATAGAAATATCTTGTATTATTAGAGCTTTTTACATACACAAATGTCACATGGACTAACGCTCGGATCCGGAACAATCATCTGTAGTTCATACAAATATTTGTCCCAGGTAGGAATCGAACCCACGACCTACGATGCCGAAGCCAATAGCTTAGTATCTGCGCCAAATGGGTAATCTATATGAAGAAGAGTTGCGCATAACAACATAGCTACAAAACATGCTAGATCCTGCGCTGCGCTTTCATCCATCGTCGTAATTTAAGATATTATATCTCTACGCTCAGGGACTCAAACCTTCAAACTGGAACACGATAGTGCTTATCCATTACTACCTGGCAACTAACTGGCAATGTGATACCACCCCAGGCGGACTCAGCGAGAGTTCTACAACTATTTAAAAATTACTAAGAAATAACACAACTAGTGATCAAAATCAATCCCTTTCGAAGAAAGACTAATCATAGAAGCTAATTAACTTCATTGTTTACTTATAACAACCTATGCATAATTGAACTAAGCTATGTATAATTGTATCTTCGTAAAATGAGTGTTAGTTGTTGTTATATTCATATACATAATTAGTGCTGATTGCAATTCCCGCTGCAGCTGCGAACAATCATTACAAAGGAACGCAATTACTATTTAAAAACATAACGTACAATGAACGGGGCTAAAGCATTTCGCTGTATACGACAGATTATAATCTTTACATTTATTTATGTCAATTTTAAAATAGCTGAAATTTTAAAACGGTGACTAGCAAAAAACGCCGACGCAACAACAGATAATAATTACGACCAAGAGCTGTGTATTAATCAACATGTCAGGTGTTAAGACAAAGTCACGTGTGAAAGTCACGGAGGATCTCAGACACTCCCGGCCATTCTCAAACGTGCCGTATTACAGTGGAAACTCTTGCCGTACAAGTGTCAACACTTGGGGCGGCCGGCTGCTATATTTAGACCTCTCGTGAGCAAATCCAGCGAGACGTGTGGTTTAAGGGCAACGGGGCTAATCAATATGGCTGTGATCAGTCGATTTTACAGGACAATGAGTTAGAAGGCCACTGCCATCGCCGCGACGCAACCTTATGCGGCTGATTCGACACATGTCACAAACAAACAGAGCAAATATGAAAATAAACACAAGAATTATTTCGTGCACCTCGCCTTAAAGTCCTTTTGTGCTTACACAAAAGCTAATCACACTAGTGAGCAACAATACTAAACTTATATTTAGATTCTACACGAAAAACAAACCATTCGCTGCACGAGAAAACACAGTGTAACACGCAAATAAACACGTTCACAATTCAACGTTCAGAGAATGCGATTCCCATAGACAAGTCAACGTTCAGAGACCGCGTCCACAGAGCACAGAACGAATACTCCAACAATAGGGCACGATGATACCGCAAAACGGGCACAATGGGGCCCGGTGAGTTTCCCGAGTACAGTGGAGCTCTATCGGCGGAGCGATAGGCGACACGCGCGTTTCACCACGCGGCTCATCGGTGACTGTTTACAAACCGCGTACAGCCGAGACCGGTGCACCCACCGCCGTGCCGCAGCCGCCTTCGTAGAAAAAAAAAAGCGGGCCACGCGATAAGCTTTGATATCGCGTGTTCGAAACTTTTCAGTACGGCTGCGTTCGAAGCCACTTCTCGTAATAGTAAGCGGTACCATCACAAGCGAAAGTTACTGTGCGAGTAAACGACCGATTTATAATAAAAAGTTTTCTGTTAGGTGATCCTACACGGAAATATCACGTGCTAATTCTTTATAATAAGTAACTATTTAGAGTATTAGTAATTAAAGTTTCTTTTGTGATAGTCCTAAACGATACACTCCTGCTCAAAAATTTAAATTTAATCTGATTATTATTTTTTTGCAGTTATGATTTGCATAAAAAATGTAACTTAAAGTACAAAACCTTCCTACTGTTATATCGACGATATTACTATTACAGGAATAAACTGGTCTTTTTGAAAAAATACCTGTAATTCAGGTCATATACAGCAATTATGGAATGAATTATGTTAATTAGGATCACAGCTTATGAATACTGCAAAAGTCCCGTGAATAAATTACAACACATGGCGGTTAAAAAAAATCGAGGCCACACGAGCGTACGATAACGTGATAACGGTCGTTTTCTTTTTCTCTGTTTACAAAACTTAACATGCTCGATACAAACGTTCCGTACTGATGCAATGGGTTATTGCGACCATCTTGTTACCAATCAAGACTAAATGATAGATGTATTAAAATCTATTTCATCTTAATTTTTAGCAGCGGTGGGATATTTTTCACAGTTCGTCTGAAAAGTGTCACCAATTATTTTACCGCTAAACAGAGTGTTATCATGTTTCGGTTAGATTAATTAATTAATTTTTCTATTAATTAATTAATTAGGTGGCTCTCCACCAAAGTAATTACTGAGAACAAAGATGGTGAGGCCACTATTTATCTCTATGTGAAGCACAGAACCAAGCAATTCAAAATGTGAGAGAAGCGTAATATAAAAAAAATCTGAGAATATGAAATTACTTTTCTAAAGCATCTTCGTTTTCACGTTAGCTTTAACGTCATAGTAAATATAAGAATAAAACGCACACGCTATCCAGATTTATTATATGAGCACACCAAGTTTTTAGCGAAACTGCACTCCCTTGTGTGTTTATGGGGTTTCCTTTATTTTATATAAACATTGGTTCCTTGTTTCCTTAAATTGACTTGTCACAATGAAATAGTATTGTCTAAAGTTGAGGAGCTTATGACTAAGTAGCTATTATGGGAAGGGCACAATTCGACGTTCAAACGACACGTACGAGGACACACCGAGTGTACATATCGATAAGGGAAAAGTTATGTTTACTTCCACGGCATTGGTCGCGATACCATTCGCGCAATTATTGAGCAACGGAGATAGCGGTGTCACACGAAAGTTGAACTGTCAAGTTAACTACTGACACGCGGAGCAAGTTTCGTGATACTTTTTTTATTATGGCACTATTTCTTTTTGCCGTATTTATAATGATTTTACTCTGTATCTATATTATTATTACTATATGAATATATTCATACACCCATATCCACGATTTCTTGAAGACGCGATATCAATTGAAAGAATGGAACCGAAGGGAAGGTATTAGGATTTAAAATTTTTGTATGTATGTTATATTGACCAATAAAGTTACGTTTAAGTTAATTTCGATCTGGTCGAATTATTATATGAACTTAGCTCGTGATATGACATTTATTATTCACTAGCTTACGCCCGCGGCTTCGCCTGCGTGGTACCGGGATAAGGATAGGATGTTTCTCACCGTTTAAACC
>DWHQ01000012.1:0-28696 GCA_018247955.1 Eurytides marcellus marcellus | reverse complement strand
GGGGAGGGATAGGCTGGCATCGGGCCAGGCGGCCTGGACGGGTCGCTTTGGTGCGCGCAAGGTCACGTGTCTCGCTCGCCCGCAACATTCGCGGGCGTCGCTCATCGGACACACCGAAACAGGTGACAATGCTTCGGATAACTTCGACCACCAATCTATGGGGTGATGAGTTCGCTTACTACACTATCGACTGAACTTGGAAGGGAAAGATAGCACTTTGAAGTATCCCGATTAAACCTTAGAGGTCGTCTATAAATTATGTGACACAAATTACATGACTTTTATACTAAATAAAAGCCTACATACGCTATATCTTATAAGACGGAAAGACAGATGCAAGCAGTTTGTATGTATATACTAGTTTTTTTCTCTCTCATGTAAACCTACAAAACATGTTTTAATTTTTAGTCCTCCAAACTCTTTGCCTATGGGCTAAATTACTAACGTTTCCACGAGGCTTGATTATAGGGACATTTTTGCAACCAAACTATTTGTGCGATTATCATACCGATGCCAGAGACAGAGGCGGAATCTATTTCGAGTTGTTTTCTACGGGCATACACTTGCGTTTGTAACGTCACATTTCGTTCGCGTCCGAAGACATTATGAGTAATGGGCAGGATGTACTTACTGTTTACAGTCCGGGTCAACTTCAGCCAACTTCTCTAATACGTTTATCTCTAGTTTTGCAGCCTCTCTGTACTTTTCAACGTTTTTGATTATTTTCAGAGCCATTCTATGCTCCCTGAAAACCAGAAGATGGACATGTTAAAAGAAATCTACATTTATGTCTTCGAACGGCAAGAGATCTATTTACTAATCGATATTGTTATTATACGAATATTTAAGTGACAATTTTTTGCGTGAAAGTGGCTAAAACAGAAATACAACAAACGTCAGACCTTAAATAAAGAATGGAATTCGCCAGCAATAGCCACTGAAGGTAGACGAGCTAATGTAAACAAATGAAAATAGAGCTTGAATAATCAGAGTGTGCACGCTCTGCCAAAACAATGTGTGTCGCAAACTGCTGTGTGCGTGTGTGAACTAAATTATTCACAACGGGGAAATAGAATCAATATCCTCACACTAATGAGCGATTCCATTTTTAAACGTCCCTAATTATCTGTAAATTTTTGAAAAACAGGCACATATTCGTTAATACAAGAGCTCAGTAAGAATAATATCGAGATAATAGGGCGCTTTTTAGGATATGAAGTGACCTGGCAAACAAATTGCGCTTGATATTAAGCGACACACTTGTTCATAAAAGCACAGTTTCATAAAAGGTTTCAACACGCGAGAGATATAAGATGTATGATATGTATCTCTTTGACCAATAATTTTGCTGGAAACTATGCCGCCCTTCACATCGAAACACATTGATGTTTCCACATAACTGCTTGTCGGCAGAACAACTTGGGTTAAATGTGGTCCTTCTTCAGACGGACACTGTAAGAGTCCTACCACGTAAGTTAATTTATTTTCCCAGTTTGATGTTTATTTTCACGTGGCATAGTTACTAAACAAATTCATTTGAATTCTATGCGTAACTGTGAATAATAACCAAAATAAAAAAAATAGAGATTTTATATAAAATAAGCAAATAAACGCTGATTAAAGGAAGTTATAGTGCGTATAGGATGTTTAATAATAAAAAAAAGAAATCCGCAAGGCGGTAATACTAACATTTCCAAGTCCTTCACCTCGACCACCTTCCCGAACGTGCCCTCACCAAGCGTGTCGATGATCTTATCTGAAAGCAACCATGCGCGTGATTAATCAACTGAACGTTGAACATTTGCTTCTTCGATGGGTCGAATGTCTTTTACATTCCCATCTCGAGAGTCGGTTGTTGTAATGGATTCAGAGTTGTTTTAAAGTAACAAAATATGCTAGAAACACAAATGTTACTTTGATAATTAATTTAAGATTTTACAATTGTTATAGCTATAAGATATTGATCGAGTGTCAAGGCACAGCGAACGTACGAAATATAAAAAGTCGACAAGTTGAAAGAAGAGAAATGCATTTATAGAAAAAAATTTCTTCACAGAACACAAATCACTGAACTGCGTCGGGCTTGAATACTGTATAGGGGAGTTACACTTGGATTATCATGTCTGTCAATTGTTTAGTCGTCCGGTGTATTGAAATAGTGTCTATCAGGTTGTTAGACAGTGTTAATGTTAATTGGACGTGACGTGTATTGTGCTTGTGTTTGTGAAGATGTGTACATGTGGAGAGGCAATTGTGTGTGTATGTATGTATGTTTGTGTGTGAGTGTGGGTGTGTGTGTGTATGTGTGTGTAGGGTAAAGTTTAGCTGTTGGACACGAACATCTCGCTCCCATGACATATCCGGGCCAGTACACCAGGTGTCCGTCCTTGTCGTCCTTGACGGATGAGCGTGCCCGGGAGCTCTGCAGGCGCCGAGCAGCCACAGCGTCGGTGTCGTCGGTGTCGCCAGCGCCGCAGCACCGCCGCCCGCGCACCGACCGCGCACACGCCACACGCCACACGCCAAATGCCCACCAGGTGAGGAGCGCCACGCGATCGCCACGGACCCGAGTTGTGTTGTACCCAACAATCAGACAATGGAACGGTTGCCCGTCAGACAAGCGACAATTGGTATGCGGTGTCGTTCGTACATGCTGTTAGGGGGCGTACGGGTGGGCGCTGCGCTGCGCTACGATACGCTACGCACTAGTGAGCCTGCGGCGCAAGCTCATCGCGAATCAACACCACGCAACCATTCATCGCACTCACGCACACACGCACAACCACTCACACTCACACTTGCACATTTGCACACCAACGGGGATCTCATCAGTGTCCACCCGAGCCCTATTTGTCTAAGAATCAATCAATGGAAAGCAACGTCGATTATAGATAGATACTAACGCCAGAAATTGTGAATTTGTTCGAGCTTCTCCGTTTACGATCGGCGTTTGTGAATATCTTAATGCAAAATAGGGACATATTAGCCTGGACAACACGCACAAATAAGCTTATCGCATGCACTATCATGGCACAGGAGTTTATTTCGTCCTATCCCTACAGCGAACGTCAAAACACGGTTAGTACGCTGAATGTTATATGCCTAATTTCCCCAAATACCCTCCTTATTCAATTTGTAATCTTTCATCTGAGAAACGTTCTTATTCTACCCTCAATAGTATGTAGGTACGTTGGAAAAATACATGCATTCAATGATTTCATCGGTGGGATTGTAATATGTTATATTACAATCAAACCATTTGAATGGTCATTATTTAAAGTCGCTCGTTTAATCTCTCAATTTATCTATTGTTGGGTCCAAATGAATAATTAATCGATATTGAAAAGCACGGACCGGGTGTATGTTAGCGGCACACAGAGACGCAGGCGGTTAGCTTGTGCTTACAGGCGGCGTGGCCGCTCGCCGCATCAGGTGGCGGGGCCGCTGCGGTCGATGGCGCGCGCGAAGTTCCGGTGGCAACACCACCACGTCCCCCACCCCCAACGGTTCGGGTTTACGGTTTGCACTAGGGGCATTGGGAACGCCGTTCGATTCCTTTTCCGTAATGCGACCGTACACTTCGTCCAGATGCGCGTATTTCATGATCAGACTCTGGATCTCCTTGCGCCTCGTCTCGCGCTCCGTCAACACGCGATCACCCACTGGGGTCTTGTCGTCGTCCTCGTCGCTCGACGGAAAGTAGATCTGTTTCTGTCTGCCCGACTCTCGCACTGGGGACGAGGCCGGTGTTTTCGTGACTTGCAACTTCACGTCGCCAGTTAAGGACTGCTGCGGTGGCGAGATTAAATCGCGAGCCGCCGGCTGTATGCTTATGTCTACTGGTCGAAGCGACAGCTTACCACCTTTTCTCTCGTTACTTTTCTCGGCTCGCAGGGATCTCCTTTGATGTCGGCGATAAACACTGTCTCTATCCTTGCCAAGGTTCGAACGATCTTTCGTGGTTACGTCAAAACCGTTCTTGTATTCATTCTTGTCGTTGTGTTTATGTCCGGACGACAAGCGGCGGTCAGCTGTATTTCTGAACGGCGTTTTGTCTCTGGTTTTCTCACGAGAATAAATATTTCTCTTAAACGAATTTTCACCAAATACGGCGGTGGTTAGACTTCTCATCAAGCCTCGCGGAATAACCGGTTCCGGCTCCAAAGTTTTGTCGCGATCTTCTTTTTCTTTCCGAGCTCTTTCCCTTTTCTGTGTAGCAATTTTATCTAGTACGGAGGAGTATTTGTCTTCTAAACGGCTGCGCGTGCTGCCCAGCATAAGTGCACTGTCTATATTATTATTATTCGTCTCCTTGAGGGGGTATCGTTTCGTGAACGGCGAAGACTGATTGTCTTTCATGTGCGCCCTGCGGAATGAGTCACTGCGGCTGAGACCGCTAATACCGGAGGTTGAATGCAAAGGCGATGTGTCGATCCGGGATTTGGTCGTGGCTAGGTAGCTTGGATACGCTCGGTCGTCATTCAACTTCCTCGTCGACAGGGACAACCCGGACGTAAGAGACGTGTATGGTGATATATGTCTAGTGTTGTCGTAACGTCGTACGTTAGAAAGAGTCGGGTTCTTGTTCGCCAGTAATTTGTCATCGTAGCGATTTCGTGCCGTCGTCAATTTAGAATCCACGGCGTCACTCTTCTCGGAAGGCCCCCGTCTCGTCAGCCTGCTGATGATGCTAGAATATCCATCCGACAACATCTGAGTCACACTCGAGGTCGAGGAACGGCCGTACCGCTGGCGCCTCGGACTGGTCGTTCCGCTGCCGCCGTTGCCAATGCTGGCCATGATCGTTTCGGGGCGACGTGTACCAAAGATCACTTTAACCGGGCCGTGTCACATAACATTTTTCAAACGTCATAATTTCACACAGGGGTGCGTTTCATGTTTGGGTGTTAGCGCGTGCGGACGATCGGGAGGGGGCGTACGGTGCGCCGGCGAATATCGGACTGGGTCCACTCGGGATTGGGAGCGCACCGAAGAGCGGACGGCGCGGATTTCAGAAAGATCACTAGCGCAGCCGAGTGCGGCCGTCGGTGCCAAGTAATGGTCGCGGACTAAAAATATCGGCAACCCGTGGGAGCGCCCTCCCGCGCACTCCGAGGTGCCGCCGCGCGCGCATTTCGTCGCATTACCCGCGCTACACGAATTTAATACGCGCCTCGATAAACAATATACTGTGAAAAACAATCGCGAACAAGGGCTTATTTATGTCCAAGGCATTGACAAATTCCTAGTATATGAGATACGTCCGTTCTCAACATTGTATATACACGCAGCCAAAAAAATTATACATTATTTTTTATAACACCTAACACTATATACAACGACGTACTAATCTATTTTAGTTGCGCTAATCTCTTGAGCGTATTAGGGTCCGCGTCGTGTATCTAGCGCGACTTTCACCCGCTTCACACACGGGCACACATTGCTCGTCGTGTGATATGTGTAAAACCGTGCAAAAAACAACATCCGATGACGGATCGTTTGGTATTCCGCCTCATCCTGCGCTCGTCCGACGGATGCGATTGTAATGTGGCCGCTAACGACACCGCCGATGCGCGCGGGACACCTTTCTCCGAACGGCGAGCTCGAGCGCCAAGACCGTTCTGCCAATAAGCGCTCAGTAATTGGGTCAGTGGGTGAACAATACACCGAGGTGTGCATAAAGCACAACATATGCCCCACGAGGTGTCATTTCACTGCCGATATCGTCCGGCGCAATCACGCACCACAGGTCAATCTTCATATCGGTGATCTAGCGTAATCAATAACAACTCAACTACTCTTATCTATGCATGAGTTACTGTCGGATGCGGGGCAAATCACGAATACTCTTCATGCTGCTTATCATAATGTAAACAAATTTATTTTAAAATACAATATCATTGTTATCTATGGTGGGCGCTCTGCCGTCTAATCGATCCCACTGTTTCAACTCATTTAGATGCCTCTTTCTTTAAGTATTATTACATCCACTTGTTTAAGTTGTAATAAAACATCACAACGTCGACACAACACTGTAAATATTCTCATATACTCATTCAAATTGTAACGAATGCGCTCTATGATTGCTACCCACTGACAATTTCATAGATATTTATTAACCATCGCTAAGAGAATATTATATATAGAATAAAATATTAAGCCTAATCGTAACGTATCCACTTGAAACTGCCTTTCTCATTAAATATTTATATTAAATTCTGTTCGGCGTTTGGCACTGAATGCATCTATTTTGCAACGAGGCTTAGATTTAGGAAGGTGAACAAAGCTAATATTACCTCCGGCGAACTGTGGTCATCAATCAAAGTTAGCGTGAAAAAATTCACAACTTCCTTAGCCACTTTTAACACATGACATAGCTTCATTTTTTAGGTTACAACACGTTGCGGCGAATATATAAAAATAAAAAAGCGATTAAGGTTTCTTGGTTAAATGAAAGTGTTTTAGTAATAACATCGGAAACACTAGTAAAAGTTAAAAGTTACAAAACTCAAACATCATGCAGCGTGACACACTATCAGCTGTTCGGAAACGTCGAGATCACTGTACTGCCAAGGGGTGCCAGGTAAAAATCACCGGCGCGCTATTGGCCCGTCGACCCCGCTAATACCGTTAGGGTAAAGTCGGTCTTACAACTTTTTTTCCTTTGTCCGAATTCGGGAAAGGAATACACGCACGACCAATGCATTCGTGTTTGCGACCGAAACGTTTTCAAATCGCTAGACTCCAAATGAGTAATATGGTATACGTATGAAGTTTTTATATGGGTTACCATTCTTTTATAAAGATATGCAGCGTCGGCGTACTGACCTTGCCCGCGATACGAGTAAAGGCGCCGTCTACATCGAAAAGGATTTCGGCGACGACGTTCAAAAGTTTCGTCACGTCGTGCCACCTGCCGCCGTGGTCCTTAAGGAAGCGCTTGTAAAGTTCGTAGAAGGTGGTCAGGCGGTGGGGTGCGCGAGCGCGATCCGCTCTCAGAGCTAGATCGGTCATCGTCTTAGCACCGGTTACACTTAGCACCGCAGCGATATCACTCACGAAAGGGGCGGCTGGGCGGTGGAGCGCCTGCAACGCGACTGTGTGTGTCGACTCGGTCGCGTTTTGTTTTGTTTTGCTTCTTTGAGGCCGCAGTGCCGATTATATTTTAAAACACACTCCGTATGGGGAATTGTATTATCGCCGATGGGTACGTTAACATCGAACCGCTCTCAGACGCGAACTGAGAGAACTTTGTAATGTTGGGACACAACGAGACCAATTAAAAGACTGCATAAGCGAACGACGCGATCAATTTAAGTGGAAGCCGCGGGTTGTAACAGGATTTATCCGCGTAAGACCCGTAAATTTGTTTGCGACACGTGTTTAGAGGCGGCTCAGAAACTTTCGAGGAAATATGACGAAAATTATTAATAAAAAAAGGCCGTTTTATGAAGCAGAATTCCTTATCCTGTGAAGTCATGTGTGTGGAATCTGTATACACACAATTATAAGCGACGCAAAAGGGTTCACTACCCTTTTTGTCTAATTTTTTTTGTCTAGTGTTGAAGAAATTCAACGAATGGGAATCAATGAACTAGTTTCCCCTAGTTCAATAAACGGAATTAGTGCAAGGAATTTAAGTTTAAACATTTAAGTAAAGAAAAAAAGAATGTCATTTAAATAATCGGCTTATTGAATAACCAGCAGACTTGATACGATCAAAATGTGCATGCTTGTTTCAATACCGATGTCGTGGCCAGGGCCATGCTTTATTTTATCAAAAGTTAAAACTATTAAACCAGGTTACTGGTGAAGTAAAGAAAATAACTTTGTAACACATAAGATACTGTTTTTGTTCTGCAGCAGAAATATCCGCATTGAGAAACAAATACTTATCACGTAACATGTATTCACTATCGCCATTAGTTAACAGAATGTTTGAAGTACATTTAAGAGAACAAGAATTACTCGAATAGCATGAGATAAAAATGCTATTACTGAATGTCGATCAAGAATAAACAAAACTCGATAAAGATACAATGAAGCCCTTCCTAGAAGCTTTATTCATCTGTTGCTACAGGTCTGATAAAATATTTAGTTAATCCCTAACAATATTTTAATATTTATTTAAAGTAAATAAAAATTATCAAGTGACCAAATGTCAATCACGTAATTTCCTGTATCTAGATGAATCTTTAATATTTTGTCCTCTATTAGGAATATTTGATATTTCATCTAAAAACAGTTTATGAGTAATATCAAATTTATGCAGGAAAAGTTTAAAACAGAATATCTTTAATACTAGTCATTTTTATAACAACATTCCATAATAATATGAAAACGTGTTTTATAAAAAAAAGATAAAAATTTATTTCAATAAACAAAATTATTAACGATTCACCTTAATCTATTGTAACATCAGTCAAACGTTAGTTATTTAGGATAGATTTATAACAATTAAATCGATATATAAATTATAATAAATCGATATATAAATTACTCCACCCTTAAGTATGGATATTATGCCTGGGGTAGTGTAATTACGCAAAGCAGTAATGTTTAGAAAATGTGAGTTTGAAGAGCAATGTTGCCAATGCAATTGGTGACGAGCGAAGTGCAGAGTCAAACAGTTTTTAACTCATATAGTTTAATACACTATATGCGCTGTGTAGTTATGGGTTTACGATCACCTGAGTTCAATCTGAGTTCGATTCCAACCTACGGCAAGTAGAGTTGTTTGACCAATACATAATTGTTTTGGACCTGGGTGTTTGATCGATTCGAAATTGTTCGATTTATGTAAAATGTACGATGACGTTATTTTACAACTCGCTCGTCAAGTCGCCTTTATTTCCTAAAATGATAAGTTCCAAAGCATGAAAATCTATATTCCAGCGGCGTCAATTAGTTAATGATTAAGACCAGAGTTTATTCATACATATTTAAATAAAAGAAAACGGCGTCACTTAGTCAATGACTAAGGTTTTAATGAAGAGGGTTTATTCATAAATTAAAAAAAAAAGACCAAGGCGAATGTATCGACACGCTCGACGCATTACAGGGTAACGAGCAAGGTCTCCGGAAGAGCGCCGAAAGACAGAACGACCACAAAAACGCCGGAGCCGGAGTACATTAATCAGACCATATCTCGACCGTCGACCGCCCCTCATGGATTAATGTTATGCGATGCACTATCGGGTGAACTTGACCTCTGCCTTATATTCTATTCTAGATTTAGATCACAATGGAAGATATGACTAACTTATTTTAGTGAAAAATGACAACATAGTTCACTTCGGATAAGTTATTGCATGTCAACTGTCGTGAGTTTGATTCCAACCTACGGCAAGTTGAGTTGTTGGACCAATATACAATTGTTTTGGACATGGTGTTTGATCGATTTATGTAAAAAGCCCTAACAATACACGATGTTGTTATTTTACAGCAGTGAAGCGTTGAAAAAGGAAGCGAATCTTTAGTGTCTTTTGTACCTTCGCTATAAAGGAATAAATGACAATGCGAGTTTGACGCCGCGTGTTGAACACATCCAGGACTCTTCCTTTGGGGTCGGGGTTGCTTTTAGGGATATGAGCTTTTACATTCTGAAGTATCCCAGTGTTTTGTACCAACGCAACATCACGAACACAAGGATCCTCAGACTCGTCACAATTATTTGTGGATCGCACAAACTTTTGATGCCTGTGGGAGTCGAACCTACGAGACGGCACGCAAAAGCCCTTAAACTACTACGCCATTCGTAAAGTTACTACTATACTACAATGTTAGGGTCATATCCATATTATTGACACTATAGTTAAGTACCCCAATATTAGATCACGTAGTAGAAATCAGATCGAATAAAAAAAAACGAGATTTTGAATAATATAAAAGTAATCAGGTAATTGAAAAAAAGCTAATTAGTTTTCAAATTTATGAAACTCGAAACATAAAGTTTCACGTCAAAGTTGCCGACATCCTTTTATCATAGAAAATGTAAGAGTCGATATTGTTACATTATCGTAGTACTATAACTTATTGTGCGGTAAGCACGTTTATCACTCAAGTATAAATTGAAATCGGTTTAACCACCGCACTGTAATCGGAAACTGATAAAAGCGCGTGGAAACCGCGTTAATGGGTATTCGCAGTTACCAACCTCGGGCGGGGTTTTAAATCTTATTAAAAGGAAAAACATTGTTATTAAATGCCTTCTGCATGAGAGAAGTAAGCAATTGAGAATTAGGAAAACTCACACACTCGCACCTCACAGAAAATCCACATATATTTTCCCCCGGTGAGTAAGGTGGCTCTTAAAAAAATACCATTATACAGGTCAGCAACGCATTTGTAAGTCCTTTAATGTTGCAAATGACGATGGGCAGTGGTTATCACTTACCATCAAGTGAGCCGCTTGCTCGTTTGCTTCCTTCATTTAAAAAAAAATATAGGATTTGTCTGACAGCTTTTTCCTCCTCACTCAGACGAAACGAAATAGAACTACAAATATATTTACAGTGATAGAATTCTTGTATAGTCCGCCTGGGGAAGGATCATTGCTACCACACTATGTTGCCAGTGATTCCGCCGTCAACCAGAAACGTGTAAAAGTTACCCAGTTCTGGTTTCAAAGGGGTATCCAGCGTAATTACTGAGATTATCATACATCTAAGTACCAGAGAAGTTTTTAACCGACTTTGAAAAGGAGTAGGTATTCAATTCGTTTGATTCGTATGTTATTCGATATGTTCGACAATTATCATCCGATTTTGATTATTCATTTTTATTATGAAAGGTTTATCACTTATCGGTTAGTCTTTCTCACATTTTTGTGCGATTTGCTACATTTGTCACTTGGTTTAAAAAAATTGGTTTTTGTTACTTCGTAAAAAAAATGTTAATTTCGGTATTATTACAGCTTCTCTCAATGTGCTGTGAAACATGGTATTTCCTCAACTATTTGTTCTTCTTAACTAAGTTTATTTCTGACGTAATCTACCTTTATGACCTTTTACCACTAGCGCTTTTCGGAGCCGAATGATTTAGAGAGATGGAATGTTACCGTTCATTCAATATAGGTTCTTTTGTCCAGATATCGGCATCGGCTGCCCAAAGATTATGAATAACATAAAATAAAACAGATTCTCGAAATAAATGTCAAACATAGGGTGTTTTGAAATTGTAATTCAGATGCAAAGAATGCTTTATATATATATACGGCTTTCGTGGATGAACATTTTTGTTTTTACATGAAAACTTAATTATTAACTAAGCCTTACAAATAAGCTCTTCTAATAACCCTATTATATGATATACTATATAATACGATCGCCATATATCCGAGCATATCTAGTTGGAACGGGTTTCAATTTAAAAAAAATTCGTATCACTCCAAACAATTCGAATCAATTGACGGGACCAACACACGCAATGAGTCCCGATTAGGCAAATGTGTAAGCGTGCCTACTACACTATTATTGTTGCTTCTATTACATTGCAACTCATGATAAATGTTCCTCGTACATTGAAGAGCCGTTTTGTTTAACGATAACATCTTTAATTTACCAACGTTGTTTTTAAAGTATTTAATATTCCTTTGTTAAGCAAGACTGCATTTGTTAAAACGAGTTTAATGAAATAAGAAATCCCAACGGTAGAATAATATTCTTTGCGTTAAATATATATATTGCGAGATATATTTAACGCCGCACGAAGGTGTTGAACGATGTTAGGTTCGATTTTATCCGTAATTAAATATTATCAGTCGTAACGATGCTAAGGCATATTTGGAATTGCTAGTACTGAATCACATGAGCGAGAGATAACTTTTCGAGAGATTCGTGAAAATGTTACCGAGGTGGAATCTTTAATTCGACAATAAGGCTGGGCGAGAATCGGTTATCGTGTCTCAGACAAGCGCAGCCAACGGTATCCGCCGCCTAGGTGAAGGTGATCTCGGCTATTTTAGTGCGCATGCGTCGCTCGTGTTTTCAACGCACGTGGCGCCATCTAACGACTGCCGCTATACACCAAATCGCATATACCGCGCCAGCTGCTGTTACTATTTCCGTCAGTAATACATCCCAAATTGTTTATCGCTCATAGGTATAAAATGTATATAAAGCGACTATTATATTTATGAAACGATAACTTAAACACGCAATAGTGTTATTGGGCTGTGCAAATTGAAATAATTAATCGAATATTTTTATAGGCAGGAAGTCGAGCGATAATTTGCATCGTTGTTATTGGGAACGTGACACAGCCGACTTTACATGCGGGTTACACAAACAACACACAGCAAACACAATTTGACAAATAATTAGATGTGTCCAAGCAATGGAAACTTTTGTTCATCTTTCTCGGTATTTATTTTTCAGCAATGCTAAACAAAGTTTAAAGTATAACATTATGAATGAATCCCTGACCTAAAATTTATGTTAAAATAGATGCGCAATGCTCTCAACGTATCGCTGGCAGAGCATTGGGCAGTTGGCGATTTATTGTGTTCGGATAGATCTAATTACGTGAAATATTAGATTGAATTGATTAAAGTGCTCCGATTGTTAAAAGGATTGTATTCGTTGGAGACGTATAACCTTAGAGCAATTGAAAAATGTTCGCTGACCTCGACTTCTTTGGGTGGTTTGTCGGGTTTCAGCTGTGAATTGTGTGGTGGTAGCGGTGGTGCGAATGAGCAGGAGGGCTGGGGGTCTGGTGCACTGGTGCCGCTTGCTTTCACGGTCGCCTGGTGGGTTGTCTTCGGGCTCTTTTCCGCGCCCCTCCTCGCATCTGCGCGTCCCTCCGCTCTCTGAATGCAGATTTGAGGCACATTTTTCTGTACATTAGCAGCTGCAGCGCGATCACCGGTCGGCGCTTTCGAGAGCCAAGCCGGTGGGACTGAGGGGGGGGAGGGGAGGTTTGGAGTTACACCCGAAGTACTGACACGTACATTATTACTACTTGTGGCTTCCGACTGATTAGTAGTAGACGGTTTGCAAGGCACCTTATTGGTTTTATTTACTACGGGTTTGGCGTTTCCTGTTTGATTTTGAATCCGCGCTTTCGATTTATCGTCTATGGAATCCATAGATGGCAAATTTACTGGCACCGGTGGCAATTTCGTTGGTAAATTTTGATTTGGGATAGAGGGTAATTGACACAATGGCATTTGTACCACACTTTTTTCGGGCGGAGGTAAATGAGGTTTGTTGGGTTGATCTTCTTTCTTTTTGGCCTCGCCTGGCGCTACTTTAGTAGGCTCTTCGGCCTTTGTTGGCGATACGTCGTCTCGGCTTTGTGAAAAATCAGTGCTGTCACCACAACTGGAGAGTTCGCCCAGACTCTGCGTTAGGGCTGATGCCTCTTGGTAGTCGGTGGAGCATGGCGACGTATCATCGCTCGTGTCATCCCTTGCGCTTAGTATCTGCGAGCTTTTACTGCTAGGAATGAATGCTAGACTCGACGTAACGTCATTAGAAACATCTGCGTTCAGAGACTCCTCACTGTGTGAAGACTCGTTGCTTGTCGGTGGTACATCGGCGTTAGCGTCATTATTGTTTTCTGGTATTGTTGTAGCTATAGGATCCTTCTTGTCCGGGATCGCAGCAATTTCTTGTTTTTCAACGATTTGTTCAGAAGAAATATTATTATTAGTTTCATTTTCCGCTTGCAAATTATTATGTTCCTTTGTCTGGTGGTCGTTTAAAGAGTCTATTGTTAGTACTGTTGGCAAACTCATGTATTGTGGTAAGGCAAATTCCAATTCACTCAAGCGCATGTATTGAATGCCATCTTCAGTGGGAACTTCTATTTGCGGTGAATAGTAGCCAAAATTTGTAGTATTAGGATCGTAAACAGACCATGGGTCATTTGATGGCACGATAGGTAACGTTTCATAATATAATTCTGGATTTAAATCTGTATTATTGAGAAATTCTGGTTTATAGTCCCATGTTGGCACGAAGGAATCTTCAAAAGCCAAGTAATTTTCAGGCAACGCTACTAGCGATGGATTTAGTAAAGCAGGATCTAATGCGAACGAACCATCGTAGAAAGGATTGTTCAGCACTAGCGATGCGGGTTGCATCGGTCCACCTTCCATGGCAACATCGGCTTCCACAAAAAGTCCATACTTTGATAGGTCGGGTTCGGATCGCCTCTGCCTATACGCCAACGCCACTAATTCATCATCACACCTACCAGTGTAAACGTAAGAGATATCAAAACTGTGAGTTCTCCGTAAGACACTGCTAAACGGCGGTTGATTTTCCCCCTCTGCATCATTTTCGAAAGCTTTCTTCTTCTGTTGTGAGGTATCAAACACATCTTCGTATGTGGGCACGCCCACATTGTTTATCTCTTGCAGAACGTCCGCATCGTTCACTTCGCTCAGGACGGTGAAGTCTGCTGGGAATTGTGGTAAACCGTGAGTTGATGTGGAGTCGTTGGGCATCAGATGGACTTGAGGTAGAGTGGGCGGTGGGCCGCGGAAAAGCAAGTTGTTGGGGGGTGGTCGCGTCGGCTGGGCAGCCATGGCGCGCAGAGGCCGCCCGCCGGCTGCCACGGACTAGAATCACGGCACAGCTGCGGCACACGCGCGATGGGCGGCCGGCCGAGCTTTGCGACTGACTGAAGGCGGACCGTGTGACGGAGGCGAACGCAAATAGAACGGGCCGCGAGCGAGGAGGTCGCAGTCTCTCGCATCGCGCGCGTCTTCATGGGCGGAGGCGCCTGCGCACGCGCATGCCAAACCCGTTCGTCCAGCATGCCCGTCCAAACAGGCGCAGTGACGTTACGCATTATTCTGGTTCCGGACCACGCTCACGAATGGCACGTTCACGGTCTCGCGCGAATTCTATAGATATTTCGTTTTTGGGTGGACACCGTTTCATGACGATCACGATCACGGGCGTTGGGTTACAACATTCATTCAACCTTCTATTCGTCCTTTATAGTTATACAAAAAATAAACAGAAAAAAAGAGAAAAACAGGCAACGGTAAGACTCACCTGTTCTGGTGGTGAGCGCGGTGAAGACTCCTCGCGGTGATGTCTCCTCCGCCTGTGTGATGTGGGTGAACGCCGATGGTGTGATCGTTTGGAACGCTCATTTCTCCGCCTCCACGAGTGCTCCGAGCTGTGGAATTTGCGATCGGCGGACTGTAGGGTTAGTGAACGGGGGAGAGTAGCAATGTTTGCGTTTGCGATACCAAGGTGAGATTAGTGTGTCCCAGGAATGATAATTTACGTCTACTAACGTTGGTGAACGTTCTCCGCAACCGGTATGAGGATCGACTAACTGGTGCAGAGTATCAGGCGGCGGGAGACAACAAGCGTGCAGCAGAGCTCTCACGGCGGCCCAGCACCGTCGCCCCGTCCCTACGTTATTGATAATGTCCTAAACCAGTTATAGCATCAATGTAACGCGCAGCTAAACGTTATAACACATCCATACACTACCTACTTCGTGCAACTCACTATACTTTATCATCGCATTAATCAGCTTAGTGACGCGCGCAATGTTGGCGGCAGCGGGGCGATCTAGGAGGTTTCCGCGCAACTCATTAGCGAGGGGCGCTAGATGCAAAATCATCGCGGACTCGGTTCAAGGTTCACGGCGTGAGCGACGCTGTTGTTGCAGCGGCCTGGTCCATCGAGTGCGAACGCGACGGTGTAAGGTCACAATGGAACGGAACAAGAACTAGTTGGTGCGTCGCGTGTTGCGGCCGCGGACGGACTGCCAGATAAACGGCCGCGCGCATGATACCTAACTTGCTGAAGTACACGCGCGATCAATGTACATTTCAAAACAGCCACCATTCGCAGGCTGGCGACGCGAAACCTCACCACGTCAAACGTCACAATGTCGTTGTTAAGAAAAATGCTGAAGTCGCATTCTACCGTGTACGTCACATCGTATAAATGTATTCAGTTTGCGAAAAAATAAACCTTTATCCGATAGAAATAGACTATATAATGTATTAGGGTGTATCTAATATCGTATATCTTCTTGAGAGTATGTTTATATATTTTGTTAGTCTTGTTTAAAACTTTTCACACTAATTATTGAACTAAGCTTTACGTTAACTTTTTTATGTTATAATTAGTGTTTTACCTTCATTATGCGTAATATAGTTGAATATTTTTCTTTCCTCACATTTTTTTATTAGCCGAATCAAAGAATGTGGCATACAATAACTTTTCGCAGTGGCCGACTGCATTGCAAATACACGTACCATGCACAGTTCACGCAATAAAAGGTAAACTATCATATATTATCAATTTCAATTTTTATGGCTGGCCCGCAACAGATTTTACAGAGTGCAACGTTAACTTGTTAATGCACTTATACCGATCTATTCTCTTAAAAATCCATACAACAAAAAAATAAACAGTTTGTATGACGGAATTTAAATAAAACGTGTATTTGGAGATTTTATCTTTGAAAAACCTATCACGTAAAAGGCGTCGCGCGGGCGGCCCCGTTATCCTAGGCGTTATGTCACATTGTTTGGCGCCAGCTGACGACAAGTTGAACTTGAAACATGTGGCGTGTAGACCTTCCTGCGTTCCCCGCGCGATATGTGATACATTCTATTTCAAGTATATTAATATAAGATACATTACAGGTGTTTAACGTCTATGCTCTTTGTGTTGATAAATAGGTTTCAAATCTTAATCGTAATTACCATTAATCATAAAATCAAACTAATTTCTTCAATTACCAAATGCCTTTTGACAGTTTAATAAAAAAAAAAAAACAATTTTGTTTCTTTGAGATACATATTTGCTTTTGAAGAATCTAGTTTAAATTATTAACTTGATATCAATAAGGGTAATCAATTGTAGTAACGTTAATTAAATTATTAACATTACTAAAAAATTGTTACACGTTTTATCAATTAATTAGGCAAAAATAATGTATAATCATATCTTTACGACATTGGGAATTTGTGTTATGGAAGGCTGTCATCATTTTCGAAAAACTATTCTCAAACTAATGTTTGATACGTATACGTAACATGGCAACACCAACAAACTAAATGAGAATATGGCAAAAATTATTGACATTTAATTTTTAATGAGATCTTACTAAATTTACATATAACACATCTGATTTCCAAATGCAAATAAACCACGGTAAATAGCTCACGCACCTAGTATTACCTAACAGCAGTCGTAAAGCATAATCTATTCCGTGCTGCTGTTAAAAAAAATTAGAAAGTTTCACTGGCTGATGGGTCGAAAATTAATTACCAAAATATAAAAAACAAAGAATTACGTAAAATGTTTTTATTGAACACATAATACACCGATATTGATGAAATCAAAACGAAAATATCATGAAAGCAAATTACCATTATTTCTGACGCTTAGTTTAAAATAATGACCCAAATCATTATTTGAGCCTCAATGCGTCGATTAAACGGATTGGTCTGTTGAACGATCGTTACCAAATTGAAAATCATAAAAAAATCGGATCGAATTCAGTGACATTAATGATCGTTGAACCGGAAAATGAGGTAATAGGCAGGTGCAACGCAATGAGGGTCGGCTGCGTATCCGATAAAGGTGATACACATGGACGTCATGCGCGTGTCGCTTATTTTATTATTCTTTATATTCAAACTATATCAGATTTTCCCGCAGTGGTCCTTATTACTTTTTATAAACTTGTCAAAAAATAAATTCCTTTGTATTATGTTTAGATTAATGTTTGTTTTGGTTCGCGTGGATTTTTTCGTTTTGGTAATTTTTTCCGGGACGAAAAGTGCCCCAAGTGGCCAACAGACTGCAGCCGTGCCTAACTTAATGCCGAACATAACGATTTATGACAAAAAGGTGACTGCGGGTGAGTTGAACATGTATTGTGATCGCCTCGTTAGCAGTCGACACATGGTTCGGGCGTGGTGCGGCGAGGGCCTATGTTAATGGCCGTGTCAACGTTCAGCCGATTCGAGCGCCTCGAGCAGGCACACTACGAATGACAAACACCGGAACGAAAGTGAATCCGATCGGTCATCAGAATTCGAATTGGACGTTACGTGTGAATATATTCAACAAGAACCGGCTACTGAGCATTTTCTAAAAGCGACGACATCGTGTTGTCATCATTTCCGTTTCTAGCGCTGCAATAAGATTCATCGCTGCCTTTGGCTTTAAACGCGACGACTAGCGTTGATGATGGATTACAGCACTTTTTACTTTTAGGCTTTATCGAAAACCAATTTATAAAGTTACCTTAATGGTAAAATAGCAAAGGTAAAAGTGTGGTAATTACGTAACAATTACGTAGTAAATTGGATATGATACAGGAGTTTTGTTATTCGTGTAGCAACTTAGACTCAAGACGTATAAAACTCCTCGTGACGAACTGTCGGACCTGATACATCGAAGTAATTATTCAAACACGGTTAACCGAAAGCGCGATGAGGGAAGGAAAATCATTAAATTGCAACGCGGTCAACGTTCAGGCGAATACGGTATTTGCACAACGGTACTTTATATTTAGAAACAAACAGCACGCATTGAATCATCTCCTCGCAAATACTTAGCGAATAGCGTATTTCCCGGTGTTACGGCGTATTTTTACTTTCCTTCGGCTCCATTTGTGTAATAGGCGGCACTATTTCGCGGAGACAGTGCACAGTTGATAGAATAAACGTAACGTGACCAAATAAAGTTGTTACTGCAGCAGAGTGCGTAAGACAATGCACCGATGTACAGATTCGTCCAGTAAACCTATTTTGCTCATTGACTAGAAAATGATATTTATACGCTCATATATTGATTATTGAACGAAACAACTGTAGCCAATTGTTGAGAGTTGCTTGAGGCAACACGAGTGCAGCCCCACGGGTGCTATACAAATTTAGACATAATACATGCGTTGCATTAGTGACAATAATACAGCAAAGGAAATCGACGTAAACGACGTTAAGGTGTGCAGAGGTCGCCGAGGTGGCGGCGGCAAAATCGCGGCGAGAGTGGAACGCTTGTACAATGACCATAATCGATCGATCTCGGTGCAGAGGTCGATTTACGAAATCTCAAGCCACGCTCTCGCATTGCCAGTCTGAGCTGCAGTCTGGTCAAGGAGATTCTGCTTCGTTTGATATTAATAATAGACTCTCTGTTTTCGATTTTGTACTATAAAGTATGTCGTGACAATATGTCAGATGTATTTGCTTTGTACGACAAAGTAGGAATAAAAATATAATCAATTCCAATTACAGACTCAGCTTTATCATTGCGAGGAAACGCAATCTCAAAGTCAACGTCATTTCTTTATCCAATTAATTGTTTCATATTCTTAATAAACATCAAAAAATCTATCACCGACAACGATCCAGATACGAAATGTTACGAAAATTACGATTTTATCCTTTTCTCAAGTCATTTAGAAAAACAAAAAATATTATGATCACTGCAGCATAATTTCTAAAATATTCCGTTAATCGTCCTCCTCTTTTTCTACAAGTAATTTGAAAACGAATCCTCCCAGAAGTCCAACTTTCCAATAATAAGATAATTGAGAAAACGATATATACGGAGACTATAATTCGGTAGATAGTAATTTAAATAACAATTTCGACGCGTCGTAACGATGAAATCAAATTCTAACCGTGACAGACAAGGACTTAACGGATGGACGATCACCACGCACCACCTGAACTGTACAACCGTCCCTAATCGTACACTTTAATTGGTCAATGACACCTAGGTGGATTTCAAATATATTTGAAAATTTATAACAACTAGTAACGGTATTGTTTTAGATTTGGCTATTAGCAATAAGCTAAAGATCCTGGAATAAATCCTGGACGTAAACATTGAATGGTCATTAAATTAAAATATTTATTTAATTATTATATCAATATTACTTTCCCGTTAAAAATTAGTCTGTAAATCTTTTCGTCTCGTACATAATAACAAAAAGGTGAAATAAGAAAAAGTCTTGAAAAATTCCAACACAACATTCTGCTTGCAAGCATATCATTTATTAAATTAACTTAAGATGGATCATATCCATTACGCAAAATGTGACATTGAAGAAAACCTTCTTTATACTAAGAAGCATATATATCCCGCTATAGCCTTAAAAGTCGAAACAAACTAATGTGGTGAGATAAAGCCGACACCAAACTAGTGTAGTCATTTCTCACAATGCATCTGCCTAAAAACTGTCAATTATTTAAAACTGTTATCTCTATTTGTTCATTAAAAAACACAGATGTGTGAGTAACTAAGATTAACCATTCTTAATTATTTTACTTAAAATATGAGATTAAATGGGATAGATATGAAGGTTCTAATATTTAACCATACTTAATGGTCATGTATTTCAAGTTTTAATTTAAAAATAATTATTATCCCACTGCTTTTATTACCATCAAATAAATTGAATCGAAAGCTCTCATTATTTTGAAATTTGGATCTAACAAAGATTTGAATGTATGTTGAAATTTGAAAATTTGTGGACTCAAGTGCTCGTTATTTCTTAATATTAGTTCCGAGAGTGGACACTAATATTATAGTTGTTAAGTTATTAGCTACTCATATTCTAGACCTGACTAAGTCTTACGTACTCGCCACAAAACCTGTGTTTAAAAAGAAATAGAAGGCAAACGAGAACTCGTGACATTAAGACTGTTTTTCGTCATGAGAAGATTCAACTAACGATATTAAGCGATTATCATCATCTAGTCTAGTCATAGTCTAGTAGATCTCGAATGCATCCCTGACCAGACCAAATACTTCTTCTAATAAGAGACAGCCTGGTTATTCAACCGTCGGCCCGTTGCACAGCGTCACCACAGTAATAGCAGAAAGGGTGCAATCTACGACAAGCAATATGGCGTGCTACCATCTCGGTTACAGATCTCCAGTCAGTATCCGAACCTTATTGCGGGGACATTGTTACATCAGACAAGCCGCTAGCTACCACGGCCGTTATATAGCGCACACGTGCACCGCCGGGACCGGAGCGGCGCGCGGTGAAAGTTGACCGGCCGAGAGAACCGCGGCGTTTGACATTTGTCAAACGTCAAAACTGGATGCTTAGCAGTTGCGCTCACTCGGTTGAGCCAATATTGTTCCCGACCGATAGGATTGTTTATAGTATAACTAATCCTCATAATGATCTCTGTCGGTTAAATGAGCGTATTTTAGAATTATGTAACTGTTATAATTAAATTTTGATTTATTTTACTCAAAACGGACAAAATTATTCGCTCTAGAAAAATTCACTACTATCTAACTAGCAGTCGTCGCACGACTTGTTCGTCTTGTAAACTATATTTAAAAAAAAATCCTATACCATTAAAGAAGTATTATTTTATTTTGAATATTTTGAGACTTAATTGATACGATTGTTAATCAGGTCGTAACAACAAAATAACTTATCACTTAAGAACATAATGTAAACAACCGTAAGTAACCGCACTTATATAAAACTGGTTTCGATCACCTGTCCCTTCCTCGGTGATTACGAGTTGATTTGAAGAATTCTTTAATTTAAAATTTACGTGAATTTCTCTCGCAATACTAGTATTGCGTACAATCGAAAAGAAAAGATAGTAGACACGCTAGAGTATCAATTGATTTTTTTTTCGATAAGAATGCTTACTTTGAGTAGGAACATCGTGTGAACAAACGAAAGTGTTACTTTTAAGTAAATATTATGACGATAGATAGATTTAAGTTTCCAATTAGAGACTACGCCTTTTCCAATCAACAAAAACGCTGGAATCGAAGCTCTTGCGAAGTGAAAATAGCTTGTGTCTGTGAGAAAGTCACAAATCGCACCACGAAGTCTTGAACATAACTTTCACTTTATACATCCATACATTCATAAATTTTAAATTCATCCTTTGATCGAGTGATTCGTAACGCAACAGAGATGACAACGGAAATGTCCAAAGGAACTCTGAGAACTATGTAAAATCATGCCAAAGCATTACCTGTTTCAAACTCTAGTACACATACGGTGACACAGAGTTTAACTGGCATTAGATTGATGTACCTGTACCTCCTTAACGTTGACTTTATAAAAGAACGTTTCCCGTAAAAGAACTTAATGAGAGTCAATTGTAATTTAAAGACATCGAGTGTGGCAGACTCCGTGTTTTTTGAAAATTCTAAACTAATCCAGCAAAAGACAATAAGAGCACATTAAACTTGAAATTACGTCAGAGCGGTTACCAGGTTGACAAATCCTAAACGGGCGTATAAACCAGGACGGGACCTTGAAACATTCACTAAATGCTATCGAGGCGAATCTTTTAAGTCGTAGCTGCGGACCGCCCACGACAACAATGAAATATTCGCAAACTTAGAGAGAACTTATAGACGTGCATAAAACGTGAACACAGAGCAAAACACCGGGCGCTCGTCGTGTGTTTTAAAAACTTTCTTATTGTTTATCGCGGCCGTTGTGCTGTTTCCATCTATAGTTTAATCGTGCGTGTGCTCGCTTACTTAGCCGTAGAGCGATAATGAGCGAAGAATATTTAGCAATGTACTGTATGGAATAAAGCTCGGGTGGTGAGTCATGGTAGGTTGTGCAAAGCCGTTGCACAACCAGTCGCCAGACCCCTGCCGCCGCTGCCATAGTGCGCATAATAATTCAGGTAAATAGGCTCGTTGACGTGACAATAATTGGATTTATGGCCGCGTCAGGGGCGTACCGCTCTAAGATTAATGCATGGCACAAATACACAAATCGCGGCTTGATTAGGTGCGACCGGGTTAAAGGATGTATACGTCTTAGTCGTCGATGTTTCGCGTGCCATTAACGAGGGCGAATTACAAAAACCGCACTTGTAACGGTACTATGCTTGCGAAATAATGACTAATTCAACGGACCGAGCGCGGAATCCGATTAAAGCTGAAAGTGGAACGTACTCATATCAGTATAAATAACTTTTCCAATTTAAAATTGCGATAGATCGGACAATGCAGAACTTGACAATTGCTGTAGCTTTTATGAAAACATAAATTCATAAAGTGAACGGAATTATACTCGAGACCAGTAGCGAGAAGTCGATGTACTCGAACGCCCGGACTGCTTACAAAAGGTTTTTTTCTATTTTTATGCTCACGGGATGCATTGCTTCGGATCTATTTATTGGCCGGTTTGAGATTTAATGACGGTTCTGGACACAACTAACGCAATATGGGAAATTAAAGGATTCATTGTTGTTGGTGTGGGTTTGGGGAGTTTGTTAGTTAATATTGTGAGATCGGTTGAACTACATACGATACGCTCCACTCGTGTTCGCGCATGCTCTTTTGGAAAGCGGCAGACTTGGGTGTCCAAGAGTCGACGCCGAGGTAGAGCGCCGGCAGCTCGGCGACCTTCACCTCCAGGCGTTCAGCCAGCCGCTGCTCCACCAGGGCCTTGGGCCCGCTCGTTAGCCTCTGTTGCTCCTTGCGCCTCTCGAGCGCTGCGTAGCCGTTCTTCTCGCCGTTGCACGACGACACGCTCCTCGGCCCCTCCGCGCTCAAAAGTTTGCTTTTAACGGTGTCCGCTTTACCGTAACTCTTATATTGCACCGATGATTCTGTCCCGTTCGCCGTACGCGAATACTTCAAAGAATCAAACGTGTCACCGTTCAGGCTGCTGTATTCCACGCTGTTCAGGTTGACGTCTCTGTCGGCGCGCTTCGACGTTGCCTCGTAGCCGTTTCGTTTCATATAGCGCTCCTCTTGGCTTTGCTTGAGAAAATTGTTCTCGAAACTAGTCTTACATTTAGGAACATTGTTCAGGTAATCGTTATAGCCTAAATCGTTACTGTGCAATCCTTTATCACAGCCTTTTTTTAAAGTTTCCTGTATGTCTATTCCGTTTCCTGCGGACCGGCTGTAGCTAAAACTGGCCGGTTGGCCGTTTTCAACTCTCAGCTCCTTTTCTCTTTCTGCTTCCTTACTTTCGAATTCGTGTTTGACGAGCGCCACGCGAGAGCCCTCTTCGCCGTTTTTAAATTGCGACTTGAGAGCAAAGTCAGCGGCTGTGATACCAGCCCTACTTTGTTCGCTGGGAATGGTCCAAGTGTCGTGTTTCCTTTTGTCGCTGCTCTTTGAAGACCAGGCCTTGGCTAGGGCGGCCTTGAGAGCCTCCCGCCGTTCGTGCACGCTAACCCTCGGGTACTCGTGTATGGGCACGATGGCGGGAGCGTATAACGTGGAGCGTGGCGTTGCCCTCGTTATACGGAAACTTCTGAACTCTCTGTTGAACTCCGAATTTAAAGAATACGCCGGTATCCTCGAAGTCACCATTTTGAGATCAAAATTTCCACTTAAAGCGTTTAGAGTTAAAACTTTAATTCGTTCACGGTTGTAACCTTATTGGCACCGAGTACACTGAACACATATCGACCCTACCTGAAATTAATTTTTTGATGGATATTTCCATATGGAAATGTGTTGAACTGGGCGTACAAATCGGCAAATTGGGAAGGGCTAACTGGCCTATGGAAGGTGCGTTGTATCCTAAAGGGCTCACAACAGGAGAGTCCTTTTACACGCCTAGGGATATAATGGACCATGGTGTTGTGGATACGACCTTCGCGGTGGGCGGCGGCGTGGCGCGTCGCGGCGGGACACCGCGCTGGTCAACGAACCGCCCCGTCCGCTCCCACTCGCGGCTTGCATAACGCACTCGCGCACCGCTGTCTACCTCATCTCTTATGCAGTTATGTTACCATTCGCGCCTATCGTATCGTATACATAAAAGCATGCGCGCAAACTATAGCTTCCTTCCCGCTTCGATATTAAAGAATTATGACTGCCGATAGACGAATACATGAGAGCGTAGATAACGATAAGACGTCATGCGTATGTAAACTTGTAATGTGGAGCAGTTTTGCCGTATAAGTGCAACAAGTGTTGCCTTGATAGCGTCCCTAATATGGCTACCGGTTGCCATATGGCCCGCGACCAACGACATCCTCGGCCTTACGGTGCTCTCCTCAACAGCAGCAAAATCGATAAATAAACACTCATTCTAGATGGACTTTTGTTATTCTTGATATCGTAAAGAAATTTTATTTGAAGCACCGCAGCAATTAAATTAACTTAAGGTAAAATTAAATTAAGGTAAAGTTAGAAATTTAATCTTAATTTTAAAAATAGTAATATTTAAAAAACAACATTGCAAAATTTTTAATTCATCACAACAAATGTGGCATGTTTGCAGCTTTTGTAACCAGTGATCACTAAATACGTCGAGAACATGTTTAGACAATCGTTTAATTAAATAAATCACAAGAGATGAGATAACAATAACACAAGGCGTCGCATGCCCGCATTATATGATTCTGACACTGTTTGTTTGGCGTGAAGAACGAGTTTTGCCGCCTAGATCAACACATTCCCACATTCGTCTCGGCCGACGGATGCACAACAACGCTCGCTATCCCGATCACTGCGCTTCGACCACGGTTCGAAGATAGACTGAGACGGTCGAGATTAAAGACTGTAGTTGGGGCGCGTCGGGCCGACGGCGATATTCGTTGCGTAGGGCACCGGAAGCCAATGCGCTCGACGTTGCATACCTCCTCGTTGCGCGCGCGATAACTGCGTGCGGTGTGCGTGCACCGCTGCGACTGAACTGACTGAGTGGAATCGAGCGGACGACGCGAGGCTCGCCGCCGTGCCGTGGCCCCACCGCTGCCCGACGCCTCTCTCCAACGGTGCCACCACTTGTGACTCTAACACCGGGCACTACGGCCTGTATCGCAGGAGCACTGACCTTCCGCTGGCACCGAAGCCACTCCACTCCGTGCGACCGGCCTACTGCATCGGGCCAACGTCGCGACTAATAAACTACATCTCAGACGCGGAAATTATCCTCTAAAAGGAATGGAAACCTATCGGAAACATGTAACATGTCCTTTATAAATATCTAATGTGAGAAGAAAAAAAAAATCGGCCCGGCTTACACGGCCGCTGCAAAGATAAATATCGCGCCGCTGTCTTGACCATTTTCTCTCGGAGAGCGGGGCGTTTGCAATTTTTTAATCGCACTATGTGGAGCATTCACTCGCGCCTATTTCGCGGTACGTGTACAAATTTTTATTAATTAGCCACGACGAAGAACGTTCGCGCCAACGTGATTAATGTTTATTTTATTCGTGAAATTTTTTAGAAAGAAAGTTGTGGAGGACACTAACTAGGTCTCACCTTAATACTTTTCGTTCAAAGCGTAATACAGACTATAAGTACCTGAAACAAGAGAAGATTCTTTATTAGTTTTAGTTACAAGTACAAGAAATATACCACTAATTATTATTTTTTATTAAAAAAAAAAGAAAACATGAAAACGTTGCGAACAGAACAAAACAAGGCCGGTTTAGTTTCGAAACAGTTGCACTTTAATTGAACTTCGGAGGTTGCACCATTTTATACATGCATTATTGCTACCGACAAAAATTGTTGTATGTCAGACAGGTTGATTTTTTACTTATCACCAATATGTTGAACCACAAATGTCAAAGCCGTTTACCGTTTAAAATAACTCTACAAAACTTAATTTTCGTTTACAGAAAACTTACAAGTTTGGTTTTTGAATTCCAAAATTTATAACAATAATGTACAATACAATACAATTTTTTCTTTATGCGAATAAGGAAAACACAAAAATATATAGAAAATTTACATATTCGTATTTATTAAGTGCACATGAAAATGTAATTCAATGGGCATCAATTAACATGACAAAAAAGGAGATCTTTTACGGACAAACAATAAACAAACCGCCGGTGAAAAAAAATCAAGACGGGAGAAAGTCGACGAGACTTAATATCGAAAACAAATTAAATTAATAGCCCGGTTGGAAGTTGAAACGTAAATTATTCGCCTACGTGTTGTTACCGAGAAATGCGCAAGTTTGATACTTTCAGTCTTCATTGTTCGGCACCAATTATTTTTTTTATAATAACCTTAATTTTTTTGGTGCATTTTTTCATAGAAGTTGAGATTTCTCAAAGACAGGCAATGAATTTCACAAGGATATCATAGGTTCAAAACATGATGACAGTTGTTTTAGTTGATTTTGCTGCCTTGGTAATTTTTAAACTCTGTTTGCATTTTCCTGTAGTCCCCAGTAAAAATAGAAGTGCAACGCCGTAAAATACCCACTGCCCCGCTGAAAGAAACATCACATTAAAGGGAGTTGTTGTGGATAGTTGTGGCGGGTATGACGATGGGTTTTTACGGCACGTAAAGCAAACTCGTAAAACAGGAAGTTTTACGGACTACTTGTAACTTGCAAATTTTTTTGCAAATCCACGCTTTCCGTAACTGTAACCCTAATACCCCTTATAACTTAAAATACTTTTTATGGTATGGATTAACTTTTTTTTAGCTTAATTTTAATATTTTCTAATATTGTTATGATGGAAATTTTTGTGGTAGCGATGGCAAACCATCAGTCCCTTACCTACAGCCTGAAAGTAAAGGGATAATTAATATCACATGAGCATCCGTCAGACTGGAGTTTACTTTGTCCTTTTTAGTTAGATATCGCTGACATACAAATGTCAAATAATAGTCATGTAGTTAGTTCAGCGAGTTCACTTTTGAGGTCAGTGATCTTGTAAAATATTTGCTTAATTTCCTATTCACTATCATCACGCTCTCGTAGAAGCTGCTTGCAGATATCTTTAGACAACTTAAGTTTATCTAAACCCAGCTACAGTTTGTATTCCAAATCCTTGGAAGTTGCTTGGTAAGTCATGATTGACATTTTTTCTGTTACTGTTATCAAATTCAAGAGGCGATACAGATGTGAGAAAGCAATTACTTCTTTAGCAGATGATAAGATTAGATGATAAAATACGTGAATCCGACCAATGGACAGCTGTACTGTTCCTGCTAAGCCAAACCAAGTCATCTGTGCCAGGCCAGACAGGCTTTTAAAGTCTGCCCAAAGATTGATAGCGTTCAAACAAAGTCGCATCAACAATGTCAATTGACCGTGCCGAGCTTGTTATACCCACATGCGTCGAGCATTTGTTTAACCCGAAGATCCAAATGCAGCGCTTGCTCCAGGTAAACATGTAGACGATAAGTTAAGACACGGTTGGATTAATATTTATTTATGTCTGCGATAAACATACCGTAGGTTAGATGAGCGCTCAGCGATTATGTGTGTCACTGCCAATAATCATTCGCTTGTATGGTTTTATAACCGCGCTTTAAGGCTGCGTTACGCTTGCTTGACCTATACCGCTGATGTATATCGTTCAAAACGGTTTATAAAATTAGAAACGGGTGGTTGGGGGCCATAAAAATTATTTTTATTATTTTTCCATTGTGTGCAATTTAAAAAACAACAATCAAATTTTGGAATTTGCTTCATATAATTATAACATGACCGTGCCCCTTTTTGGATATCATATATAGACAGTTATGTTCTCGAATGCTAATAAGTAATTACAAAAAGTATTCGAACGTTTTAAATTATGGAGTGAGGATCTGTAAACGCTAAAGACCACCTTTATTCAATTAAGAAAGATAATAAAATAAAGTAAATTGAGCGAGATTAACTAACTATTATTAAAGATAATCGCATTCCAGTTTCAGTGCGAAGCTTGTTAATAAAAATTATAAATAGAACGTAAAACAAAAACTGGATCGGACTTTAATAAAACATTATTATTATGAAAACGTGGAAGAATTGTTAAGAGCATAGA
>DWHQ01000011.1:0-29153 GCA_018247955.1 Eurytides marcellus marcellus | reverse complement strand
CTTTTTGCGTTGACTTACATATTTGGTTTACTAGAAAGATGTTTAAGAGCCTCGATATTCAATTGTTTTGTTTTATATATATATAAAGCGATAAATATGAAATAAACATATATAGAATATATTTCATATTTATTTCGTGCTACTCACTACACCATTAGATCACCCGTGTTACTTTCTCTCACTTCTTTAATCGTTCATATTCCGAAAAATAAATATTCATGTGAGATGTAATTAATTCACGAGTTGTTATTTATTAGCCGTCGGAATTAGTCACAAAAATCCCACTGGTCGGCGCCTATCTGGTCACACTCGGCTCGGTGTGCATTCCGGCCGCAGAACCTGTCCGGGCCGGTGAAATCAAACGCTGAAATGTAAAAGAGCGCTCGTCTTCGGTACATTGTCTCGCGCATTATAAACGCTTCCATTTGACCGTGTAATACCGAGATGCGGGTTAAAAATCCGCCTCCGCCGAGCCGCCGAGTGGGCGCGAACTATGTAAATGCCTACGCGCTCTGTACGCGTTCGAGATCCTATCGGGAGTCATGTAAACACGGCTTTATGAGTCGAAATGACAAGAGCTGCTCCTCGTAATTAGCCGCTCGCGTCTTTAAACGCGCGTGATTATAATACACACGTTACGTCAGCGTGTTTACATCGAAACGTTGCTACCGCGTAACGCTGACTACATGTTGCTGCTTTGCTTAATTTCGTATACTTTTATTAAATTTTAAAACTCCACTAAACTCAACTATTCGCAAAGATTATTCAACCTACACTTTTTAAATATACAAATAATATAATAATAGCATAATAAATAAGGTGTTGTTATACCTTTAAAATTTGTAACTGGTGCGTCGTTTTAAGACGTGGTGAAAGAAAAAAAAAAACAACAGTTGTTCGTTGAAATAATTTAGAATCAGAAGCGTGTCGTTTCTGTTCGATTTCACTCGGCTATGAGTTTCGATGTCAGTGGTTAACGATAACAGTGCACTAACGCGCCTCCAGCCGTAGAAAACTGTTGCGCGCGCGCGTGTGCACCATAAACAACAGGTTTTTTTTTATCATTTATGGGTTTAGTTTGGGTTCACAATTTACTTTAGAATATCATTTCTCAAAACTTAAAAATTTACAATCAAAAGGAAATAAAACTTTTAGTAAGTATGATCGAGTTTGTATTCCATGTGGTAGACATTTTATTTCATTCATATTTTTGCCATGTTTAGACAATTTTACGGGGTTAAAAGTAACCTATACTACGGTCCGTCCCACAAACTACAAGTATGTGAATCGACCCGTATCTCAGTTGCCGCGTGAAAAAAAAAAGTTTTAACAAACACACATTCAGATTTATAATATAACTAAGGATTTGTTGGAAATGGCAAACATACAAAATTAAAAAACACAAAATAAAAAAGTTTGGTAGAATCGTAGAGTACGTTAATTACTTCTATATACTTGCGAATACTATTACTACCACTGCTGCATAAAGCGAAACGGTAATTTTATAATAAAATTGACTGCTTAAATGACACCGTTTCTTAATTATGAATAGCGAAAAATATTATAATCTTGCTTTGTTGTCATCAACAATAAATCTTAGATCACAAAAGGGCGCAAGTATTATTATTAGACTCTTCCTAACGGGTCTGTGAACATTAATTAATTCGGATTAAAGCCCAAAAAAACAAGAAGAAAGACGAGGTTTCATTCCATTTTTAAATAAATTTTCGTCACCTTTCTAAAAACAGTTGACCCGCCCAAAGGCTATCGACCGTAGCACTGAGAAGGTATATAAATCATTCGAATACATAATTTTCTGTATAATGAAGTCACTAGAGTCATTTTTATCGTTATTGGTTATCCAAATCCGCCAAAAATTTGTACCTTTGTTATCGAAACGTTCGAAAACAAAGTTATTTATGAAAAAATATTGCGCGCCTAGTACGACGAATTTACAATTACATCACATTTCAAAAACATATGAAAATCTTCGTTTCCTTTTCCAACTCTTATTTGTTGAATAACATAAATGTAATAACGTTACTTTATAGAATGAATTTGCACCAGTTATTTTCGTAATTTAAGTGATTTTACCTCGTTGTAATTGATATAGTTCCTATAAATATTAATGTGCCTTCCAATATATTTCAATACAATATCATCTACAAATTTAACAATTTATTTTTACAGTGATCAAAAATAATAATTATTATATTCTTTGGTAGGAGCAGTTAAAACTTAAATATGGTTTAGGTCTTATTAAGAAAAGCAAAAGCAAAGATCCGCGAACAAATGGTCTAACCGTTTTTAAATTCGTCGCAGTTAAGCGGCACGATAAGTGGCTCGCGCTGAACCTGACGAAAGGAGCTTAGCGATTTAAACAGTGATTAGTGAGCGTTTAGCATCGAGCGCGTTTACACAGCTAGATTTATCGCTATTAAAAACTTAATGACTACGCTTGAAAGCTAGCGTCAACGAATTGATACTCCGAACAGATAGCACATAAAATTAGCATAAACTCGCCCGTCAAACATATAAATCATTGTAAAAATCATTTGACATAATTGAATTAGTATAACTTCAACTATGTACCATTAACACACAGAGCAAAATACTTCATTAATATCTTGGATTTCTTTATATTATTTTATAATAGTGCATTTGGAAAGATTATTAGACATGTTTTATAAGTATAATTATAATTTAACGAAGACTATTAATAAAAATATTCCATTAATTGATTACAGAATCTGTTGAGAAGATCGAATCGAAAATTTTTCATGGCAATTGAACTTTATTAAGCCACCAAAGCGTACGGACGACACTGGAAATGTCAAACAGGTAGACGTCAGTCGGTATTCACTTAACGTCAACCCCGCGGCAGCCCGAATCCGGTTCTGTGTCGAAATCGGAACATACGGTGGAATAAGATCGCGCATTTCGGTACACGCGTACGTATAATCAAAGTACCGCGCCGATGTAACTGTGAAGCAAGCATTTGTCGAGCTTGCCGTGTCAATAAACTTGATTCGAAAGTAGAAGACGCTCCGGCTTACATAAGCGAGTAACAATGTGAGCCGAGCCGAAGAATTACCACAGATTATATTGTTTTCTTTTTTTTTATATTGTATTGTTTTATATGTTTTAATTTGAGCCATAAAGCGCCGGGATTCGTACTTAGTGAATTTTAATTAGGATATTTTTAATTTTGTTTGGATTTGTTGTAGATAGATCTAAAATTTTATTATAATAAATCGTAACCTAATAGCCGCTGGCGTTAAGAGAACGGAATGTTTTATCAACTCACACATCTGCGTGGCATAATCTTGGGGCATCTAGTGGATATTCTCGCAACGATTCTCGCCCGACACGGCCACGGCTCTTTGCGTCCGTTCAGTTATTTGCAAAACCGCTATTTATAGCAATCCCATAAGCGAACCGACATTGATTATACTCGTGTCATTCGATATTTCAAACCCGATATACTATATATAAAATATATATAAATAACACTTCGTCATTCAATTTAAACAGACTGACGCTAAAAATGGAGTAAATCAAATACTGCGATACCATTTTACGGTACGTATGATAACTCCAGTGTTAAACTTTTTCACCCGCCTAATGGCTAAATTGATCGCATCGTTATGCTATAATCGATGCGTAACCAATCCAAGAAAGCCAACTAAGCCTAATGGTCGATATTCTTATATAATCCGATACGTCTATGTGATTTTATGTCCGTAATACATAAACATGTTGGAGTCATTAGTTTTACGTTGGCCCGGATCGGTTACGCCGACGTAGTTTCGATCCATTTATAGATTATTTAAAATACAGTGCGAATGAAGGAAACCGATTGAATATAGGCTTAGTTGTTAATCTTAAACTTCACGAGGGTGAAAGAGAGCAAACTATGTGGATATACAAAAATTAATGTTATAGTCGGTCAAAAACTAGCGAAAACATTATTTAGTATTTTAACAAGAATCAGAATTTACTCTTTGAATGCCATTTATATAGATATAAAAGTGTTGTATAGTTTGTCGGACAAACATGCAAGAATTTTTTTTTGTAATTTTAGTAGAAAAAATAAATAAATCAAAATAGATTTTTCATTCATATCTTCCATCATCTGAAAACAAGCCCTATGATAATAATATGGAACAACAATTAACCATATATTTATGGTTTAATTTACTTTTTTCGTTTGCAAAGTTATAAATATGATCTCGAAGGTCAACCAAAGTCGACCACACTACTGCAGGTGTTTCAAAGTGATGTGGACAGCTTATTGTCAGGTGGAATGATTACCACCTGTGCAGTGTATGCTCGGTTACATATGTAACTTCTTAGAAATTCTTCATATTTAGAGGATGAACTTGCTATTATATTTAATAGTCAATTATTGTTGATCATTGACATAAACATTTTACCATACCGGTACTACATAAGATGAAGTATATATACACTTAAACAATAATTACAGAAATTGATAAAACAAGAAAACATTGATATAAAAAAAGTTTGAGATAATAAATAAAGTGAAAAGAAATAAAAAATCTAATTAAAAATTGCTTTATGAACTTAAGAGTTAACAAATTCGCGCTAACAATAACGCTTATAACAATTAGAACGCTATATAAAAAATAAAAATAAAAAAACATTTTGTGAATCAAAGAAAATTATAAGAAAGAAAAATTGGTGATATATACTGTGAAATAATTTATAAACAAAAATAATTATATGACCCGTAAAAATAAACAGTTTTCCAAGTCTCTATGAGCGATAATAGTTATACTGTCTGCGTATAATCGAATGACAATGACCCGCGCCACTAAGAATATTTGCTCAGGTTTATTATCTGTGCAATATTTATTTGAGTTTAACATGGCGAGGCGGGACGAACAAAAAACCTTGGTCGATCCGACGCCGGCGGGTCAATAGCTAGACAAAAGGCTGAGTGAGATTGTAGTAGCCTCTCTGATCGGCTAAAATACTTTACGGTGGGTTTATTAATTAAGGCGGTCGGGCCGACCTTGCGGGCCGCACTTGCAAGGAGGTCGGACACGCGCCAGACAGAGACGAAAATAGCGCCAAGTGCGTCGCGCTCACTCTAGCACCGCATCCCGCGCCCGGCGCGCGTCTGACGTCTCCTCATTGACCTTCCGTTATCTGTGGGATTGTCGGAATTGTCAACGGTTTTTGTGAGTAGCAAAGCCTCTAATGATTTAAACATTGAAATCAGACAATTATTACGGATTTTAGTAGATTTATATCAGTAATTAAAGATTTATTTGTTGCCAGTTGTAAATCTATATTAATGATACAATATTATTGTTTCCATTTATGTAGCGATTTATTTGACAACGACAATGATGTTTTAAACAAATGAAAGTGAAAAAATAAAGAATGTCGAATGCTAAGTATTGAATAAAGGAAAGGTGAAAGAAGCGAGCAATCAAAAGTATTTAAAAGTCGCCCGGTCCGAGAAATTGTGGATGAGAGAGGCAAATCTACAACAGTAAGCCGGTATACAATGACGTATCATACTAACACAAACACAGCCGCGTCGAGCAGCGGAGAGAACAATCACGGGAGAACGCGCGCCGGGAGATCACTCGAAACCGCACCTTAAGCTCATTGTCAAACCGATTACAATAAACAAACAGGGACAGACGCGGTTGGAATCCTGTCAAACAGGCGAGTTCGAGCGTTGACTTATTATCGGTAGAGCATTTCTGTGCCCGCTACTGTCGAACGAAAACAAACTCTATCACAAAACGATACGCAACATATTCGCTCGCCAACGTTTCGGTACAGGTAAAACACGAGCGACTTCGCTTACTGCCCACACACACAGACGCACCGCGGCTGCCATAAATAAAAGATTCCTACAGAAACAATTGTTGCGTAGAGGTGAGTGAGGCCTCGGTGAATGTACATACAACTAATCGCCATCGACCGATCGCGAAAGTAGGTGACCGCCCGTGATTGACGCTCTTGTGAAACCCCGTTCGATGACATTTAGATTAGACGGCCGAACGCGCTAAACCCTCCGATCGTTATGAAATTAAACTATTCGCAATTGCAACAAAACACTTCATATTTTGTAACCGATACCGTCTTTTGAATTTGCCATCATTCTTAAGGGAATTAGTACAATTAACGTATCGAATTCTAATCACAGATAAGGCAATCAAAACATCTGCATTTTTACAATTAGTCTTCACAAATGGCAACACAAGAAGATAAGACTAAAACACGATAAAAGCTTGTTCTACGCATATCTAAGTATTAGTCCAAATCTGTTCCTAAGTATTTGTCTCTATATTCCGAACTCCACGGAATCTCTGTTCCGAGATAACGCCGTTCTACTTAACCTCGGCACACAGATACGCGTGAACATGAAACAATACGGTACAGCGGGGCAACTTTATTGCTGCATACGGAAGCGGAAAGACATTGGATTGTGAACCTTAAGGTTCAGTAATCAAGGTAATAACTGGGAAATGGATGTTTTCGATGAGTTGCGAAGCTATGCACTCACACAAGAGACTCGTTACGAGGTACGTCCGCACACAGGCTTCAGGAGCATCAGCGTGTACACGCGGTGACGACAGTGTGTGGGAATGCCGGGGAAATTTATACTGGTTGTTCATTTAGTCGGACGTCACACGCCCCGACTGTAATTCACACATTTGTATCGTTTTATAAAGCAAACTCCACCCGTATAAGATTATCATTAATTAAAACTATAAACAGTTATCCAGATGCTATCGACTCGTTGCTGTCTAAATTATTTTCATATAATTTAGTAATACGCACGGCTTCTTTTAGTGTTAACCATTAAATGGTATATGAAATTTATAATTTCGAATCTTTCATACTGATTTATATACAAATAGAAGGATTTTTTTATCTCCTTAGGAGGCAAACGAGCAAGCGGCTCACCTGATGGTATGCGAAAGCCGCCGCCCCTGGACATCTGCAACATCAAGGGACTTGCAAATGCGTTGCCGGCCTTTAAGATGGGAGTATGCTCTCTTTTTGATGTTAACACAAATTAAATAAATCGAATGCGGGTAAATATTATTGACACGATAAAATAACATGTGCGCCTTAACACCATCAGTACATTCTGTTGTTAACACAAATCGAAAAGACAAAAACCTACAAATATACAGGCGAGAATGATGCTGCTAACACGTTTATTGAAGCTCTTGCAATTGCTACATATACAATTATTACATCATAACGTTCATATTCATATTAACTTTAGCATCTAAAGGAATCTTACAAATCGAAAGTTATAGAAATGACCACAAGTCGGCGGTTGCTTTCTAGAAATTATAACTATTAAGTACCAAAATATACGCCTACGTAAAGACGAAATACGTAAATACAAGAATTACTCATGTTTTAAACGACTGCTGGGTCCGTTTAATCTTATCCGAATGATGGTGTAGACTTATCAAATAGAAATTTTTATATATCAATAACTAATACCAGTCATCAAAAGATTTTATCGGATAGGGTAGAAAATAAACAAGAGATCCCAACTTTGAATCCTTATAGACATCCATCACCAAATTGTTTCCTCCTTTCTCACAATAGCTCGTTTCATGTGGCTTTCAACAACCTTTTTACAGCAACTGATAAGCATTTCATAATTTTTTTGCATCAGTAGTTTAAGTAGCCTCGATCACCACTACTGCATCCAATGTTTGCGGTCAGATCCCTACGACCGCCAAAAATACGAGGGACCGAAAAGATTTCCCTAGAAAAGATTTCGACTTTTTTAAAATATATATATTTAACTTCCTAACTCTGTGTATCACATTTCAATTCCTACTGGCCAAACTTTGTAATCTATATACATATAATTAAAAAATTTGTACTTATATGTATGTACTAGTTTAAGACTAGTTTAACCAGTGTTTTGGATGGGTGGTTGTGTTATAGTGACTAAAATATTTGACTGTTCAGGGGAGCCATATGTTCTAGGAGGACTCAACCATTGTTGGGGGATGGACGCGGTGCGGATTTGAAAGACTTTAGTTCCCCGACATTTGTTTGGGATAGCAGACCGAAGTGTAGGGCCAGAACGTCGACGATGTTGGGCCCTGTGGATGCTACGCGGGTGCGACAGGGTTTGTTGTGAGCACGGGAGCGGCCGGTGTTGGAACGGGCGAGGGCATGACCGCGATTTGAGGGAGCGCCGGCGCGGCCTAGGTTGTTGGAGTTAGTCGTGAAGCGGCCGCAATGGGTTGCGGTGTGCGGTAGGGTTTTGCCTATGCGTTAACGTGAATCGGGAATAAATTGTCACGAGCTCGGGTTTGGGTGGAGCAGTATACGCGGGTGAGGGGTTGAATACGTGCTGATGGAGCCTCTGTTGTTGGCTGAGTATCCTTCTTTTTGGCAGAGGAAGTAGACCGGCGGTGACGCATATAGGGTGAGCGTGGCAATTTCGCGATGCATGCCCGTAGAGTAGGCATTGAGTTACTATGCCGTTGCGTCGCGGTTGTTCAACATTAATGCCGGAAAGCCGACAGATTGCCTTGATATTAAAGATGGCCCTGCCCACGGGGGTAAGGTCCAACTCAGTCTAGATTAGGTCTAAAGGAACGCAATCCCTTGGAAGGTGAATCACCTTTTGCAACAGACAAACGTTATTACTTCCATTCTCAAAGCTTGACCTTTATGGGTGAATTTTGACCGTTCCTTTCAAATGATTATACACACGGCAAAGGTCTAACTTGTTCTACGAACATATACATATACACTCATAAAATAAAATACGCTCGTAGTTCAACGAAACTTCTAAATTTTTATTAACTTAAATTTCAGCACTGCTCGCTCCATTTTAACTAAATCTAAATCATACTCGAAGATTTCTGGGTGCCCTGTTAAATAAAGCACTCAGAACGGCGAAGAATTATAACTAAGTCAACTATAAATCTATTTGATCATAAATCATACATACATAAACAAACAGATATCTTAAATGTATTTTTAATAGGTAAAGGAGGACGAGCGTTTGGCATTACTATTGTTTTATCAAGGAGTTGAACGAACTTTTAATCTATTACCTAAAGTTGAACAGTATAACTATTTTTAGTGATGGTATTATTTAGTGAGTACAAAACACATCAACGTACATTTTGGGGCGACTGATATAAAAAAAGGTATATTTTCAGCGGTTGGTATCATTTATGGTGATGCGGTTGTCCACAGATGGACTTCTTGTTAGACCAATCGATCAGCTATTTTGACTGAAGTAAAATAATTCGTACGTCTGATTCAATTTTTTTTATATTATTGACGAGACAGAAGCCTGAAGACAAGCCACTCGCTTTTAAATATACACTGCGCTCAACATAAGATGGTGTAATTCTATGTCCTGACTAATGGATTTGCAGCCAACTCTCGGCCGGGTTATGCGAGCAACGGGTATGTCCCCATAGCTCAGGCGGAATCTCGACGAGTTTTCTATGGATGTAGAAACAAAATATTATTTCTTTAAAAACATTGCCATTCACATCGAAGCACAGTAATGTAAAACAAATAATTGAAAAAAAAGTGTCTATGCACATACATACATTATATTAAACAACTACTAATTAATTTGTACAACACAATATCTAATGCGGTGTAAAATTCTAAAAAAAATATTTAAACAAAATCACGTATTCTAGCAAAATATGTATTTTAAGAATTTATCAAAGTAAACATTAAAAAGAATATTATTTACAAAAATCCTCCTACAATTCTTCAACTATTTATTGAAAATAAAAAGACATCATTGTGAAGAAAGACTACCAGACGGTCAATGAATTCAACCGAGGCGATTACGATGTTTATAAAAACATGAATGTAAAGAGATAGCTGAGAAATTAAAATGAACATTGTAGAAGTATTGTTCACTTAGTGTTTACTCAACATATTTAACAAATTTTCACGTGTAAACATTTATTCAAATATCTATGCCCCTTGTTCAATAATATCGCAGACTCCATAATCTAAATTTGATTATATGATTTTGGCAGACATTCTATTCACACAGCAATAAGATGATTTAACGCCACTTTGTTTAGAAGTCGATTCGGATACACGGCATTTAATAAATATTTTTGGGTGTTATATGTTTAAGGTGCGCAATTCTGCCTGTATCATTTGATAGGATAGTTACTTACAAACAAATTTTGCTCTAGTTTGTTATTGTTTTACAAAAATAAGATCATATCCAGCTTTGGAGACTGTTGTGAAAAATGTGCATGCATCAATTTCAAGATCATCAGCTCTTAAGTCGATCAGAGTATGAGCAGCACCACAGGTCTGATCTAATTTTTAAGTCCTGGATTTTTTAAATTTTTAATGTAAGTTTTCAGTCAAGAATAAATTAAATACACGTAAAATAAAATAATGGATTTAATTTGGCATTATTAAAGCTTATGATCAAATTTCAGCATTATTACATACATTACCTACGTTACTTACGCCACTAAATTTCTTCTTCAAACTGATTTACTGTATAGCATTTGAACAAATCCTCAGCGTATCTCTTAATATCTAGTACAAGAAGATATTTTTAAGTTACAAATTTTATTTGGAAAAAATTTTAATTAGATAGACCAAGATAAATAACAAACAAATATCTTAGCATTACCATTTTAGATTGAATCGAGTAAATATAGCATTGTTAAATTAACTTCTTATATTATTGCCAATACATATAACATATTATTAAATATACCTGTTAATAATTAAACAAAAATGGTGCCAATACGATTTAAAAGTCAATAATTTCAGACTCGTTGAATTTTAAAAGGTGTGATTTTTATGTTCAACACTAAAATAACGTCTTCAATTTTTTTCCCTTCAGTCGACGGAAACATTGTTCTTGAACCTGACGCTTAGATGATTTATCCATCGAAAAGATAAATAAATTTAATCCATTATGGTATTTAAAAAAAATCATCCATGACGACACCGACAGGTATTCGTTGTGTAATAATAACACTAGTGTTAACACAGTGTCTGTGATTAAAACACAGTTCAACGAGTAATTTGTTCTTAAAAACTCGTAATATATATTGAGATAATGATACAACACATATTATGGTGATGTAATCAAGGGTTTACATCTCTATCTGAGTGAGTTTGGCCTTTTTTTAATCGTATTGTCTTTATTTCGAAACCAGTCTGTGGTCAATTGGACGGTGACATCAGGTAGTTGTTGTACACTAAATACTTGTTTGTTAGGCTAGATATAAACGCCTTTATTGTCGTGGGAAATATTTATGACGAAGATATTGTATGGAAGGCTTATTTGATTCTCTTCCATGCAGGCCACTATATCGTTAAAGAATTAAATTACAATACCTTACGATGCTTTGCAGGCGGCATAAGGTCGCGACACCTCTCGGCGCTACTATCAGGGCGTGTTGGGACTTCTCGCTACATACATACTTCACAGACTTAAAATAAAATCTAGACCCTGTCGAGTCGCAAAGCATACAGACTGAGGTTATTACCTATACAGACGTTCCTCTTTCCCCAAGACTCCACCTCAGCTGCAGATAGCACCGAACCCCCTCCGAGGCGGACCTGAACGAGTCCTCTTTGAGCGCCCCCTCCAATCAGCCATACTACATGAGCCAATGATATGTGGTTTCCTCATGTCATCACCGCGGTTAAGCAGGCCACGGTTACTAAAGCCCCTTCGCCACTACGAGATGGGAGCTTGTCAGAGGAATGAGCACCAACTGTAAAATATAATTATTTGGTTTTGTAAATAAAAATATCACATAGACTCAATTCTAAAACAATTATCTATAGATCATAAATATACTGGCTCCTAACTAACGCTAAACGAGTCAATAAACGATAGACGATAAATAAAAAGGAGCTCTTGACTTAGTAACGATATCGCTCCTGATCTCATGTTAATATTAAAAGGATTGCAATAGAGAGCGTACATGTGGTAAAGAGAAGCAGCTATCGCTGCTGCTGAATGGGGCGGCTCGAACCGGGTAAGTACTAAGACTTCACAGAAAATCGGCGTGAAGTTGGTGCTTTCCGCGTGCATGCGCGGGAACGCAATTCCAAGGCTTTTGATCTTGCGAATGTCCATGGGCAGGGCTGATCGCTTATTATCAACAAGCTCGTTTAGCTCCTACGCCGTCAATAAAAAAAGCCTCCATACCAAAAAATACATCTGAATTCTGGAATACCAGTGATTTATATCACGCAAAATTCTGTTTTACAAAATCTTATGACTGAAGAATGGACTGTCACAAGAACATAAATAAAATAGAATTATCTCATTTTAAAATTAAACGAGAAGCTAAGGATTTGTGAAAATTAGTTGTAAAGTCCACAATCATTCTTTTTCATTTAAGTCATAAGTTATGACATTCAAACATCCGCTTAGACTAAGTAAAATTAAAAAAAAAAAATACTATGTTGATGCGAAAATATTTTTAAACGATGGATAAGCTACCTAATTGGTAATTTTTCCATAATAAAAGATCAGCTGACGAACTGCAGCATGAGAATAAATAAGATAAAGAGAAAATTATAAAAGCTTATTTTTTCTTTTATATTTTTAGAATAACTACATGTCTAGCTAGTCTTGAGGAACAATTGCGCATGTAACACTCGTAAATGCGCAACAAAACAAAATGGGAACAAAATAGTTTACTTCGTAACAGGTTATATAAGAAGCGAGTACATTGTACGATGGGCAAAATGACATCTTAATTTAGAATTATTTTATGATTTTGAACAAGTACTTAATGTTTTATTAAGTTTTATAAAAAAAACTCCAACTAAAAAAGTTATTATGTTTACTTACATCTATATTTTTACCATTTAAAAATTTACGATTTTTTTTTTACTTTTAGTACAACTTTTTTTTATTTAATACAGCAAGTCATGGTCGTGACCCTTACGTAACGACATTAATAAAGTCCAATGCTATTGACGATTTTCCAAACGCGCTCTCCATGACCGTCTTATTCATTTACTCATCGCGATCTCGCAACTCGTAAATCCAGCGAAAAGATAATTTTAAATTACAATTAACCCGCAACTTGGCCAGTACAGTTTATGATAATGAAGCCTGCTGCTGCAAGGCCTCGATGGAGACGCGCTAATGACGTCACATGCGAGATTATCGTCAGAATGCTTCATGTTATTGTCATATTGATTTATTACCATCTTGTACTCATATCAACCTAACTATTATAGCTTGTTGCCAATTAATTGGTCACCACGAGCGTTGACAGCGGCACTTATGTGTCAATCAAGTTGCGATTTTTTTTCATCTGTTTCGCGATTTATATATTATCTGTGATCTATGTCGGCGTGTATAGCGTACAATATTTAATATGAAACGTAATTATTTAATACTTAATTTACTTAATAATTACCGCCTGCATTAATACTAATTTAAAGATGTTTCAGACATTTTATCTTTAATAATAAAGTCAACGAAATGCTTAAAGTCAATAAAATATATATTTTTTTACCAATATTTGGTATTGACACCAACAAAAAACATTATTACAAACTCATGTGTGTGTTGTAAATATTTTCACTGCCGGTGCTTGAATATTATAACGTAAGCAACTAAACAGTTTCAGTGTTAGCTATGCCAGTTTTCAAAACCGATTTCAAAATATGACATGTATGTTAGGTACGCGATATCTCCGCTAACTGTCAACCAATTTTGCTGATTCTTTTTTTTTATTATTGATAATCAGCTTGAACCCCAGAGAAATCCTTAAAATCATATAGTAAACGTACCATGTTGTCTGAGGTATTGTTAAATATCATTGAAGTCGGTTTATATTTTTCTAATCATTTTTAATGGCGTGACCCTTGCCTATTGATTTATTATAACTTACCATATTACATTGTCGCGTTTGTTATTCATATAAGGAAACAAATATAAGAATATCCATACAGGGGTAGGCCAGTGCTCGTTACATTGCATACAAATTAATCATTTGCCCGAAGATTAACTTCGCCCGTGGTGAGTTTGCCAAGAATCAGACAAAACTGTATGAATGACGCCATTGTTCTATGTATTAAGCGAGACTCTCATTCATAATCAGACGTCGTGAATAATTATAAGGGTAAAGGCCCCTGACCAATCAGGTTGACAGGATGCAGAACTTCCTTGTTTTCATCAATGAAAGTATAGTAGATAGCAGTCAGTTCATAACAACAGCTAATTACGTAGCCAGTGACTTAGTATACTTAGTATATTACTATGCAAACAAATTAAGCAACTTTATGGGTGATAAATGTATTAATTAACACAAACGCATAAAATTATACATATTATAGTAATCGTGGGAATAATCCGTATCGCAGTTCCAGTTTGACCTTATTTACGAATTTTAATAATTAACTCATAATTTGAATTACAAATACCGATATAAAAGTTTTATTTAGGGAAGCGCAATATACACGCATACGTCGAACGATCTGTCCGGTTGGATACAGGAGCGTAGAATTTAATGCTGTCGCGTTGAATAAAAAGCAGTATTTAAATAGAACCAGTTCTGAGTTTTTTATCGGCCGAATGAATTGGTGGCAATGCGCGTAAATTTGACACCGCAGGTATATTTTGACGGGCCGCCAGACAACCGATATGTCAACAATCGATTGTTGTATGACACAATTATGTGCCGCCTTGAAAATAAAAGTCTACGACTGTAATATATCGCAATCTATCAATGGTGCGTGCATTTTGACATAACTTGTGAAACTTTTTGTTGGTCTAAGCGCAAATAAAAGTTTTAATTAAGTTATCATGAATATTTTTGCTATCTCAAAAAAATATATATCAGTGTGTATTCATTGCACAATTATAGTCCCTGCCCGACTCTTATCTATTCTGTGCAGGCTTCATGATATGCTGACACAAAGTCTCCTTACTTTAACAACCAAACTTTCAATATGATGTACACCTTAACCATCTATGCAATGCATTTCACTAGGGAATTTTATATTAGCTGGAGTTTTCTAAGTGTATATAAAAACAACAATATAATTGTTACAATCTACAATAGTTAGATAAGAAAACTTGTTAAAGATTGAAAAAATAATTCATTGTGGGTAAATTTCTAAAAGGCTTTTAACTATTAAGAATATAGTGGCAGCACTCTCGATGAATCCGCCTCGACAATCAACTGCTTCAGTTGATTGTTATCGCATGTAAGTAATCATATGTATACAATCTTTCAAGGCTAATGTTGTGATATCCATTAGATGGGTTTGTAGAATTTAGTAAATAGTAAAAGTTGTGTCCCTGTCTAAATTCTATCCAACAGAACATCGCGGAAGGAAGAGAAAATCAGTATGGATAGATTTATTGGTACATGAGTACCAATAAATCTTGCTTGCTTGAAAAGCAAAGTAATCATGTCATGTCAAAATACCTTATTTCATTTGAATCCTATTTACATAGAGCTGCTGGAATTATTGAATTGAGGTCTCTTGACGAAACTGAATGACAGTGTTAACAATTTGAATAAAGTCCGAAGTGGTAATAGTAAAGGCTTTTCGTCATTTAAAACTATACTACTGTCCATTTACAAGTTCAAAATCTATTTGTTATCAAAATATACTCAAAATTCAAACTGTTTTCATTACACACAGAAAGAACTATTGATTCTACCAAGACAAGACAAAACCCACTAACATATAATTGTATAAAATAAATACTATACCTTTGTCCAGACGTTCATATTTTTAGGCGACAAACACAGATTTCTTTTGTTATAACAGAAAATAAAGAATTATGAAAAAGTCAGTGATTAATTTATCTATGATGTAATTTGTGTATTCAGCACACCTCGCTCCTTCGATCATAAATCCAATGTTTTATTTATTATTTATTCATTATTGCATTTTACAATATTATTTTATCAAACTAGTATGAAACTTTATTTCGACTATGTGATTTATCTAGGATATTAGAATAAAAGACAGGTAAATCCTATTATGACTTTGCCCTAGATATAATTATTTTGTATACCAGCGAGATTTGCATTACAATAAGTTTATTTTATTAAGAAACCCGTTAAAATATATTAAAACTATTGTTCATATTAAAGAAACGGACATAAATTGCTATGTGTTATATTTGTTTTTTGTCGCGACACGTCGTTTAGCTAAACATTTCGATACAAAAATAATTTTAAAAGACAAATCCTTTTGTTTTACTACTTTAGTACAGAACTACAAGATTCAACGTCATTTATCCTATAATATTGCCTATAAAAATCAACACGTTCGAGCAATTCTTATTGATCATAATAGCGCTCATTACCTTGACTCAATACGTAGGTTTGTATGCCTGAAGACTCAGTAAGTAGGCTTTTATTGCTTTCAAGTATTTTACAACTCGAAATTAGAATTAAGGATTGCTTTGGGAACTTTTTATGTAATAAGAACTATATATTAAAATCGTGCTGTATACAATTACGATGCATGCAAAGAGGTCGTCTTCTATTATGACAGTCAATCGTCGAGCAATCAGACGAGAGCCTTAAATGAAAGATGGCGTATATTATATTGTCTTTTGGACATCGTTATGAAGGATAATATTTCAACGACACGTAATATTTTCTAATCCATAAAATGCACGGTGAGGTTTGTCCGGGGGATTACTTTACTTTATATAGTTGTTGTTATTTCACACTGATTAATTAAATTTCTAACATGTACATCTATTCTATTGGCCCAAGAGATTTGATTCCTATAATGAGACGTGAATGTTTCCTATTAACGCAAAATATGCTAGTGCCGTATTATTAGGTTTTTCCTGACGATTCAGATTTACTACTTTGTGAACTTTCAGCTGTCTTTACGCAGTTTACAATCGAATTAACTACCACTCTTGAATAAACTACGCGGGGCGTAGTAGGACGTTGAGTGCAACGCGACCTCGCGACTCATCTGCCATGCTTAATCGGGTCGAGCGTTCAATGTCGTATGCGTCGTCACTGCGCACAAATTACGAGCGGTTGCGATAGCGTTTTGCGAAAATAATACAGAAGATGCTAAATCGCGACGCTACGAAAGCGTCTAATTTATTAAAAATCGCTATCGCTTCCATTTCCCTGTGTAAAAGTGATCCAATAATACCCATTTAACTATTTGTTGTCTTTTAATTAATTTGTAGATTCGTATGTGATAGAACTAATTGTATCGTAAAATTTTTATATGAAAATTTGCGAAATGTTTTTATAAACTGGAAATTTTAAAAGCACTAAGAAAAAAAGACAATATTGCTTAAGTACATAGCTTGGGACAGATATCGTGTCAATGTTATTACCAAGCACTACAATAGGTATTAATGTCGGACACGATCGCTTCCTGACGGATACGATTGTAAATAGAGGTAAAATCGAGATATTTTAAAAATACGATGTCTTTTAGATCTTCTTGGAAATATGCAGTTCATGCACTGTACGTGTTATCAGTTAGGTTGTTTATTTTTTCTCTTCTTTAATACACTCGTCATAAGGGATATAGATATATACAAAAAATCCACTTTTTCATAGTCGGATGAAATCGGAGCATTTCCCTTGGCCAGTTTTATCTTAAATTAGATGTAGTGCTTGTAAAGGCCTATTTAAATAGATACATTTTGTATTATAGGGACGTTTGCAAAATTATATTTACATTGGCAAACGCTTAATTACGATATAAATTAATAACATTGTAGTTTTGGACTACAAAAGGTAGCAATCGAACTATGTCACCTACAGCGTACAACGGGCGACAACGAACAAGAAATGTGGGGTTCGAGCTAGGTTTCGAATCTTTGAGAGACTGTTAGCCTCAACCACGAGACGAAATAGATAAGTATTAAAACTTTTTAAGTCGGTTTCTGTAAGGCCATGTTTAGTGTAACTAGACAATGCATTCAGTTAGTACCAAAAACCTTATCCACAACATTTCGTAAATGTAAGGTTTAAAATTTAAAACTATCGGAACTTTAAGAACTAAATAAGAATTAACATCAACAGCTAGTGCTAAAAATTATTAACTCATCAGCAAGAATTTTACGTCGGTTATCTTGCAACCACAAATTTTTTTTAGGCTTTCTTGGAAACCAACTTATAAGTCATAATGATACAGTAGGAAAAATGTATCACTATAGTTATCAATTACTGCACGCGCGTAAAAGCGAACTTCAAATATCGTGTAAAAAACTGTAAAAAGAACGCCTTACAAGCGCCTGTCATCTAGAGACTATCCTTAAAATAGGCGAAGGGACTATCCTTAAAATTACTCGCCTAGACAACGAATGTTCGTATTTTACGTAAGTTTATTCTGAATCTGCAACTCCATGGAAGCCGTGGAATCCAGCACCGAATTAAATACGTCTATTACGTTCGTCTTTTTCTTGTGCCATTTACATAATTAACTAATGTATGGCAACGTTGTAATGTCGTGACACGCCGCCTAATTTTTACTCGATAAAAACAACTTGTTTAATTGAAAGCAAAAAAAAATCGCTAGTCATTTATCTCAGAGATAGGCGAGTCCGCAACGCGCATTCGCGTGGTACGGGTAAAGTAACATTGGAGTTGTTTTAAGTCGCACGTAGGTAAATAAGTGCGGCTTTGTAAGTGGTATGACTCTTTAGCAGAGTCCGCATAGAGTAGTACCACTACATTGCCAGTTGTTCTAGCGATAAATATAGTAAAACACATAAAATTAAAGAAGATCTATCTTTGCATCCAGCGCCGGCAACATAGCTAAGAGGAAGACACTATGTAGGGCTTGCACGTTATTGCTTGATGGTAGAATACCACAAATTCTGCAAGATTTCTACTCTTCTTACACTTTTTCAACCCTGACCGCATTAACAGTAATTAAGGTCAGTTACTACTGTTGATTAATTTCTTTACTTACATAAAGTAAAAGGACGGTGTTCAAAGTAAAGTAAGTAAACTTTATTCAAACTCTTATTATGTGTTCAAAACCTACCACCGTTCTCTGAGTTAAACTTGTCCACATAAGATTCGGTTTATAGTTTATGTTTTATATATAGAAAAAAAAATCAATGCTTAAAAATACAGTTTTGGAAAATAATCAAGAATGTTCTGGATGCAAACGGAGATCAAAAGTTATATTCAATCTTTGTCCTCAAACTTATATTTTAAGGTCAGTTTCATCGCTGAGGTGACCGTTACTCATATAAAAATTTGCTAATGCAGTTGCGATCTTAAACGATGTGTCGATGCCCAAGAGGTCCACTAAAGTCACATGATGTTAAACACTGTTTGACATCATGTAACTTGCTTGCGTGTTGGTCAATATCTTTTTTGATTATAAATTTGCTGAAAATTGGCCGTTGTAATATTATTTTAGGAATCCTTGATAGACTCCCATCATTCAAAATTTAATTGTGAAAAATTAAATGAAAAAATAAAAAAAATTATTTCGATATTGTATCAAAAGAATCAAATTAAAAAATGTATCACACAGCAACCTTAAACTATTTAGATAAGATAAAAAATAAATGCATATTATATATCGAATGAGAAAAATTTCCTTTATTATAATCCAAGGATTCCTTAAAGTAACGTTAAAGGCACGTAAACACGGTAGAGACAGCCAATATCTGCATCTGATCTGATCTAACGAGCTCGCGGCTCACCTGATGGGAAGCAATAACTGCTGGCCATGGACATTTGCAACGAATATATTGCAAATGCGTTACCGGCCTTAAGGTGGGAATTTTTGGGAGGAAAAAGGCAGGAAAGGGGAGAGGGAGGCAGTAAAAGTTAGGAGGAGGCTGGAAAAGGGTGGGCCACCGGCCACCTCAATCACCGGACGAAACGCGGAAGCACAAACACTCCCACTTTACGTTCGTGGTACTTATCCGGTTCAAGCCGGCCCATTCAGCAGCATCGGGAACTGCTGCGTGGCTATACCGTACCACCGTAGAAATCCTCATAACAGGTTCAAAATACAATTTCATGACCACGAGAGTCGTGAACGTCAACTATGTACTTATTTCTGTGTGTTATATTTTCTACCTATATTAAGATCACTATTCTACTCAAAAATATTGGTGTTAGTTTCCAATCGTTTGAGTTTGCGTATGCAAAGTAGACTTCAATCACTCGGTCGCGTATTAATATCTCGGTACCTTTCAAACAGGGAGTACATTACAAAATTTGTCTCCCAACCGCGGCGGCATTCCATGCATCGCGATAAATCAACGCTTCAAGCCCGTATTGAGGACAAGTCCGACCTAGGAAAGGTAAATGCCTCAATGCTAGTCGTTGCAAAGCGAGCGCGGAGGCGAGAGGTCGCCCGTTCTAAAGCGGCCCCGAAACGAATACGCACTATTTGCCAATACGCGCACCGTGTCGTCCACACGTGTGAAATTATTGGCGAAAAGCGATCGACCAAACGATCACAACGGGCTTCTTGACTTACGTTCGCTGTAACCTGCGCACCTCTCATGCTTTGGTTAACAACTGTGATGGTATTTAAAATAATAATCAACGTCCAACGAAAATGTATTAAACGAATTTTATGGAATGCAGCCTGGCAAGTTACGATTTTAACGGTGGCATTACACACAGATATGTTAGTTACGTAATCAGGTAAAGATGTCGTTCGATCAAGCGCAATTAAATTAGTTTTGCTGTTCGCCAATCTGCGGCATTGCGACAGCCGGTCAGTTAGTCCTTTGCAGAACACGTGACCGTGCACAATTATAACAACAATAACCGCGGCCGTAGCATCGCCGGCCTCAGTCGAGATACGTAAATAAGCGACACCGGCTCTATTATCGCTATAAGCAGATTCAAACGAGTTTTGTAACTGCTTCCTCGTTTTACGCAATTTTTTCATCCGACGCTCAAGTCCGTTTAATTTGCTGACTGACTGAATAGACCAGTTCCTAATATCATATTTTTTCTGATATACATATACCGTGGAAACAAGTCACAAAATGTACTATTAAGTAACCACTAAAACACAAGTATGCCAATTGTTGAAATCAGCTAACTATAAAGTAAAAGCAGCTGAGTCCAGATAGATAGCAAGGGAGATATCGTAACTTCAAGCCTATCTGGCCTAGCGGTGATGCAACAGGTAAAAACGTTCAAGGCTAATGATGCACCGGTGAAGGTTGCGGTCAGGGTTGCCAGGTGTCCTGTAACGAGCGGTCTGTTCTCCTTGAACGTAAAAACGATATACGGACACCAGCGTAAGCTCGTCGTCGCGTCCGTAAAGGCATAGTATAGCCATTCTGTCCGTGCCCTTGTTTTCGTGCGGAATCAGTGTTTTTCCCCCACCTGCCAACCCTGGCGATGCGCCCGTCGCGTCGGGTTCGTATATGGCAAGGTCGGCGAGCTCGCACGCGACATCAGCGCAATCACTTTCACTACGCGTCTTACCAAATGCACCGCGGAGATAGGCTGTCTAGAACGGAGTGTTATTTTTTCTGAGTTCTGTATCGTAGTTCACTCAACTATTTAAATCACAATACCTGATTAGTCCGTCTGTCTTGAATGATTAACTTTTTTTTGATTCGCCGCGATGGTTTCACACGGAGCCACAGCATGGGCAGTTGGATGCTTTGCAACACTAAATCCTAAATCGAAGTTATTTATTTAAAAACTAATTATACGTTAATACGTTCGCGGTATTATACTTTTTTTTTGTTACATCGTATTTTAATATCATTATGGTAGAAAATTGAATAACAATAAATCGGTAACCATTATATGTTGCTGCAATGGATACGACATATTAAATATTTAGAAAAAGGACAGATTAGAATGAACTGAAAGTAGGTTATTCCCAATATATGTATTTTTATGCGCGCTAACACATCTTTTGTGTCATAGTAAAGCGTTAAGTTATTCGTGGCCCTATTGCCACATCCAGCAGTTGTATGTCGTCAGCACTTGGTGCACCGCTTCCTCCTCGGGGCGTGCTAAATTCGTTTCAGTGTGAACTGTATTGTACTTTCGTAACTCGACTAAGCTCATGTAATCTCTCTTGCAAAGCACAAACAACATACGCTGCTCACACAATGAGATCTGAACTCAATTGTTAACTGCTCAGATTACTCTTTGACAGGTAAAAGGGTTGTTTTGATTTAAAATTACATTTTTTCCACGATTTTACCATTCCTAAAAGTTTATTTTAATAGCGCAATGAAAAAAAGTCTAATCATACTCGAAACTATCCTAATTTACCAAAAATGTTTTTACTATTTCAAGAGATGATCGAAATGAAATAAGCATGCCACAATTATAGCCATCTTCATAGTTTGAACTAAAATTCTAAATATAAAATAAAAAAACGTCCGTTTAAATAATTTTTAAAATAAATATTGAGAAATAGATACTTAATATTCATGTCAATACTAAATACAGTAATTGATACCATCATGTTTTGTTAATCAATTGTTTTATATCACGCCAGTTTCAATTTTAGTTAGAAACTGAATTACGAATATCACTCATATCCAAATAAATCTCACAGTACTGCCGTGTTTCCACGCCTTCGTCTCGGGTGTTGTGAGCGTGAAAAAATCTATGAAATGGCGTGCACAAATAAAATTATACGATAACAATAACTTTAAGACCGACTTGTAAACTCGCCACGCGCACAATTCAAAGACTAATAAAATGTTTAGCTGCCATGTTCAAAGCGCCGATTCAATTTTGTATGAACATTAATAGGTAGTATACAGTTAGCATCTGGATGCCATTATGATGCATAGTCAAGTCAATATTAATATTATAATGTTAATCAACAGCTAATAAATAATTATGATAACAGACGCCCAACCAATTATTTCTTCACAGGAGATTTTGTCAGACGTACCGAATGTTTTCTTTCGTTAAATTTAAAATAGAACTATCGATACAATATTTTTTACCAAATAATAACATTTTCCTTAATTTTGCAGACGTAAGATGTTGCTGGATACGTAATCTAAAAATTTTTGAAAAAGAAAAATCCTTAACGTCAAAATAGTTTTTTTTTTTGCAAGTATTATTATTAGTTACTTCAGTTTCTATTATCTCTACTAAGTGCTTGCCTTATTTTAACTTACGTAAATTGTTCCGTCATTCTGCCACAACAGTCGGCGTCTCAATGTAAATGCTCAGATTAGATAATATATGAATCGTACTACAATCACAACACATATTCAATTATTGCTTTGATGTCATTCGGTCGGATATAGGCGTCCAGTCTTTAATAAGAATCCATTTCATTAGAACATACATAGTCGTGCATTTGCATGCGTTGCTGCGATTTTTATCTAACGTTAATTCGTATATTGCATTCTATATTGGCTGCCTATATCAATTATTTTTTTTTATTTCATCAAACAACTCGTTATCTCACTTATACAAAAACAAACAATAAATAAAAAAATCACTTTAATAGCCAAAAAAAACGTCGGGACAGACAGGGAATCAGTATCAAGTCATATTTAGCGTACGACAACTTTGACACGTGTACAGTGATAACATGGAAAGGCTAATTTAAATGGTAGCAGTTAAAATAATTTACGAGCGCGCGTTTGATTTAGTGCTTAATGTCAGCATTCGGTGCATATGATTCAAGCCGTGTTTACACATACACGACAATAACAATCGAACGGAGCGTGCACACAGGCGCACGTGCTATAGTGCGACAAGGACGCGGTTATACACAAGATTCGCCGTATCCATCGATCTCGCACACACAAACATGCAACTGCGCAACACTAATTTTAATGTCACCGATCCGTCAAAAGTCAAACAGTAAGGAAACCGCGAGTTGTGTTTTCGCGCTAATCCACTCGTAATTGGGCACCAAAAATGACCTCGAGATTTCATCCAGCTGAGCTGACATTTCGTTGACGATAAATATGAATGCATACACATGATCAAAATTGCTTTATAACACTCTAGTAAGTCTAAAATAAAGGTCACTTGAAATATAAATACAGATTTATAATAAAGTTAACCGACAAGAGTGAGATAGTGCGATTCGTAAAATGTGTTTTGATAATCAACGCCGATAGACATCCGCTTCCTATAAGTAGTCCTTACGTTATTAATCAATTATATTTCTTCTAGAATCTACTTAAGTTTATTAACCGTTATTAAAATATAAATTTTAGTTCTATATCCTTACTTATTATTTTCGAGAATAATATTACAGTTTTTAATTATAACTTTATTGTTTCACATGAAACTATGTGACCATTTATATAAAAAAGTATATTTACGAGACCTTGAAATTAATAAGAAACATAACTAATTAATTACGACTAATGTAGTCTATGTTATCTGTCGGACTTTATACTGTATCTATGTACACAGTGACCCTTTTTTTTTTCAACTCCAAAAACAAAATTTATCAACAAAACACATATTTTCAATTATGTGCAATTATCAATAGCTGTTAAACACGATAAGTAATAATTGCACTCATTTTTATATTTCGACAACAGTAAGAATAGTCACACCGTGAACAATAATAGAATTAACCCGTCATGATTAGTTTTATTTTGAAAACGTATTCAGGACATTGCTTTCACTAATATTTCATCATTCCATGGACAGCAAAGTATATTACGATAGCTTTGTGATTTATATCAAATCTCACCGGAGCGTAACATAAACAAACCTTGCTAGATGCGTTTCCACTGCGCGGTGTACGAAGCTGAAAGGTGTCGACAGTCGCCGTTACGACCAACGATGACGGAAGGCAAAGCAAATAATATCATTATCCGGGTAGGCGCTCGACGGACGACATTCATTCATGTCCATTGTGATCGCGTGTTTTGTTCAATGCCACTTCGTTTGCCTACCTGCCTGCTTTTCAACTGTTTTAGAATTGTCCCCGTTGCTCTGCGAATAGCATTACTCTAGAGATTTACTCTGCAGACGCCTCAAGTTCATTGATAATTTAAGCGAAAGTAAAAATTTGAAGACCAGGAATAGCTCCACTCACAAATGGAGCATAGCCCTTCTTTACATCTTACTGATGCCTATCTAAAATGGACACCGTTAAGTATTCAAAACCAGAACTTTATGAGTCTTTTTTCGAAAGGATTTTGTTCTATTCCTTAATTAAAGTTTCCATATTTAAAATACGTAATAATAATTATAAGTAGTATTAAGTATCAGTGTCCGGACGCTCGCTTTTAATTTAATAATCTCGAGCAACCAAAGTTCGTACTTTGGTGTACCACTAATTTTTTAAATTTCTGCTTAACAATTTAAGAGCTGATTTTTTACATGTTCAACGCTGAAGTGACACACGTGAAACACGTGCATATCCGAGGAACAAAAAATATAGTTTTCACTGTTTACTTTCCTCGTTTCCTGATAAACTTCCTATAATTATAACAAGTATAAGGCAGTATGCGGCTTGACTAGTTCTCGTAGTGATTTTAAACTATTAAAACCATTACAGTACTGAACTCACCTATAATTCAGTGCGGACGAAAGGTGGCCACTCTCGTCATAACTAATCAAGTGAATACTGTGCCCTAACATTGTTGGAAAACCGATTGCACTCGCAGCGATCACAAAAGTTACGTAAACCATGAAACGGCTGTACTAAAATATACATAAATGCTTTGTGAGCCTGCAATCAATACAGTTTCCGGGCGAGCGTTATATACATGTGTCTGTTTCATTACGTTATTTCTACTTAACAATTTGTTTTAACTTTCTGCTTTAGATTTGTAATTACGTAACTCTTTATACATATGTTAATAACAATAATATTCTTCATAATAGAATCAATTCCGTCGATACGACAATCGAAGTTACTGCGCTCGTTTTAGTTTCTTATTTTGTTCGAACCATTACCGCCCGGTATTTAATAAACAATATGGCAGATGTCATCACAGACGTTGCGTCGTATACCGATGTTTGTCGTGAACTGCGCCTACAGATAACAAAACAATCGAGTTCTATTCATAGAAATGCATTCTAATTATTAATATTATCAACCTCGATAAGTGTTAGCAACAATTTATTTTTCATTGAACCCGACATAACGGTCATTATTAATAATGCGCGAATGCTCGCTTACTTTGTTACGTGATTCTATTAGTGCATCGATATTTAAAAAAAAAATAGAGTTTTTATCCAGATGAGCTACATACACAAACAGTACAGTTGCATAAACACCCAACCTAGGAAGGAATATGAAAAATGAATTGTACTCCGTCTGTCGAGGGCGGTAACCAGAGCCTACTCGCTGTTGACATCGCAAGTGCAACTTCGAACAACATGTTTTTTGTGTAAAATTTAAAAAGCTAGCAAACAATATAATAGATCCCAATATTTAGATCCTCAAATCGTATAGCATCAGGACACATAAAATTATTTTATTATTCATAATTATCTTTAGCAATTGTTTGTATTGTTCACATTAATATATTTTTATGAAATAACTATAATTATACTTCTTTCATTAGTGTTCACTTATTATCGACTAACTTTTTTGCTTTTGCGATCCAGCAAAAGAAAATATACATTTTTTTTTTCATTTAAAGAATAGTCCAATTTACACACCATAACAGAATATCAATACGTATTTAAATATTCACGAGTATTGGTTAAGTTTCTTAAAACGCGTATTGAAACACCTGCTGTAATAATAACAACGTCAGCAAATTACTTTTTTCAACCATTCTAGCACAAGGATCAAGATATGACAAGTGAATAACTGCGTCGCGGTTAACTTAATAACAGAACGTGCAAAAAAAATTTAACGAAAGGTCAAACGAGGCAATGAGGATATCATAACGGGCGAATATTTTTAGGTGTTTAATGTAGTTCGCGATAAAAAGTGAAGCAGATACCATCCGCCCACCAATTTTCGATTGGCTTTTCGAGCCTTGCTTTGCGAAAACGGCAACAGATAAAAAAATTGTGATAAACGCATAATTCAGTAATGAAAACTTTGTTATTGTAACCATTAATGTAACCATGTGGAATTACTACGTATAAATCATGATTTCTCTTTGATTCCACTGACCACGAGCACATCAGTATCATTGGGGTTGCTCTATTTAAATTGAATCTTTAATAAAATTTTAAAGCAAACATTACAGGCATACGCGTAAGTCGGCACCGGTATTTGTCCGCGCTATGCAAATGGAGATAATATGCGTGCTAGCTAAGTGACCGGGTTCCGCTACATGCAGCAGACTACAAGTCGATCAATCAAAAATAGTTCTTGCTGTCGTTACGATATGGTCTTAAATCATGCGACGGAATCAGCAGTTTTCTGTACGTATCTACCCGCACAATGAGGCTAACACCCAACTAAGTTGAGGATAAAAACGCGTTCATCGTCCCTTAGCGTCTAAAAGCGCCCAACTCAATTCGGCCGCGTTGCAACAGAAATCGCGCTGGACGAAGCGCATGTACGCGAATCAAATAAGGGCTACCTCACCCACATTCTGGCTTCTGGAATTTCACTCATTTTATATCTCTTAACGTAATAATTCTGTAACTTTAAACTTCTAAGTATATATATATAGTGCTAAATAGATATATGTACATATGTAGGTGGGAATGGCTCTTAACAGAAATAAGTTTATTCGAAATCCGCTTAAATTGCAATAATTCTCGAATTATTTGTCGCAAGGTGAATAAATTTGCGATGGGTTACTAATAGATTACTATTCGGTGTAATTATTTTGACTTCTGTTAACTCATGCATACGCATAATTATTTAAACGCACCCGCAGTTGAATTATTTAGATCGCTAGCGATTTTTGGCATGCCATTTTATTGAAAACCATTCTGGCGCTACTCATAACACATACTTATAATGGTCCTGTGAGATGACATATTCGTTTTATTATTATTAATTTCGTAAGGTAACGCACTTATTCATATCTTTACGTAATTAGTTGTCCACCTGTTCCGTTAAATGTGATCAAAACGTGCTAAAGTGAACAAGAGTTCCATCAAGGAGGTCACTCTAATAACCGCCTTCAACTCATATTCGCAACAGCAGGATGGTTGGAAATATACATCAGTATTTTTTATTTAAGTAATCTATACAAGTAAAATATTATAAACAATGAATTGGATAAAGGTTCGGGATGGAACAGTAATAATTGATAAACTTATTCTTTTCCCATCAACAACTGATACACCACGGTGATTCACACTCTTCAAAGTTACTTGACTTCCAACAAGAAAGAAGGCATATAAAAGATTGAGATCAAAGAATATGTGTAATATTGTATTTATCCATATCGACGGTATAAAGCCATTTTGTCTTATCTCAAAAAATCCTACTATACCACGACCAAAAAACAATTTCTAACGTTCATAACTCATATATTTATAACAATTATTCAAAGTTCAAATTAGGAACGTACTCTTCCCATTTATATATATTATCTTTGTTTTTAAACCTTACTTGACACTGTTAACTAGAATATCTTACTTGATTTTCGAGATTTTTAATACTTGATTGATTTTCAAGGTATTCGAGATACAAAATTTTCGCTTTCTGAAGTCGATATATTAATATAAGAATATTTATCTACGTGGGAATATAGTAATCTAAAACTAGACATTTAGTATTAGGATTTTTTATCGACACCATTTCATATCTATTGCTTACAACTTATATTCCTTCGCATCTGCTGCATTATGAAAATGACTCACCCGTTTCGACGTCGTAATCTAATCTGCCTGCAAAAGATCACACCGTACTCTACAAGTCCTTGGGCTGATTGCCTATATTGATTATTAATTCTCAGATATAATATTATAATAAAAGCAATACACAAGAAAAATCATTAAAGATATTCTCATCTTTTGTGTAAAAAGTTGCTAGAAATGCTCGCTTAAACACATAAATGTATAAACTACGCTATGAACCGATTGGAGTAGGTACATAGTCACTGGAATCAAATACTGGATAAACGTTTTCAATACACGTCGATGACTTCAAACAGATCTATTTGAATATCAGATACTAAGACAACTATTATAACCATATAATTAATAACAATATAGATCTCGCTGCTGAATGGGCCGGCTTGAACCGGATAAGTACCACGACCTCACAGAAAATCGGCGTAAAGTGGAAGTGTTTATGCTTCC
>DWHQ01000010.1:0-29458 GCA_018247955.1 Eurytides marcellus marcellus | reverse complement strand
AAGTATAATTTTGAAAAGCAACTAAGATATTCGAAAAATGTCTTCAAGAAAATTTTTGATGTAAAATAAAAAAAAATACGTCTGATTTTTGTTTATTTGAATATTTTTTTTTAAATAATTTATATATATCTAAATACTTTGATTCGTTAAAATAATAAATTGGATCTATCTAACTTCTAAGTTTTTTACGAATAAAAGAAGAAACTATTGCTCTAACTAAATACGCCATTAATCAAAAAGACTCTTAATGAGTTTTGTAAAATTAAAAGTACCTGCAAAGCTGATATGTCGCGTTCGACGCCTGTAGGCGATACGCACACTCGTAGACTTATTGGCAGCGTGTGCAGTGCTTGTCGCAGGGTCAATATGTCCCTCCACTGAGAGGCCAGGTCTTCCAGCAGCCGTTGGCAGGTCTCCGACGCCTGTTCAACCACGTCGCTGCCGAGACGCTCGGCCGCTTCGCACTCCTCCAGGGTCAAACGGGCTCGCCTTTGGTTCTTCTGGCATCGCACAATATCCGCTTGCACTTGCACAATCTTCTCTTTAAGAATTAGGCTCCTCTCGAGTTCCTCTGCTATTTGATCGTCCAAGGTGCCAGATTGTGTTAGAAGCGCGCCCAGGCGCTCCGATTCGGCGGTCGGCAGTAGACTCAATCGCCCAAGCTCGTTTTGTATCCTATCCATGCGGCCGGTCATCACCTGCAGCCTTTCTATGTACAAGTTGAGCTCGTCTTCGCTCTTAATAACGCCTTTCAGGCCGTCTAATGCGGATCTCAACTCTCTTATCTCTTCCTCGAGGATGTGTAGTTTCTCCCCCGAAGATACATCGCGATCAGATATGTTCTGAATGGCTGTGGCGTGTAAATCAGCAAATCGCGAGGCCAAGTTGCGCCATTTCTCTTCAACCTTTAAGAAGAATTGCCTCTGAATCATCTCGTCTGATATGGGAAGTATTTCTAGAGCCTTCTCAAACTGAATTCCCGATTCGTTCTTGAGATTATGATTAACTTCATGTTGGGCTTTCAGCTCCCAAAATCGTCGTAAGTTGGCTGTAGTTATGATATTCTCTGGCGTTATATTCTCCAATTCCCTGTTGGCTAGATTCATCCAACTTTCCACTCTGTTAATGAGGTGTTCATATGTCATCCAATTTTCCTTGAATGCTCTCAACCTAGTTAGTCTCGAGTCAATATCGTCTTGAAGTGTTAACAGAGTGTCAAGGGCTATTGAGCATTGAGACTCCAATCCAGAACAAATGATCAGGCTTTGAAGACTCTCGGTGATCGATAGTAGACGTAACATTTTTGCGTAATGGTGGGAGACATCTAAGCTGATCGATTGATAGAGGTTGATATATTGTTCATGGTCAATAGACGTTGCATTAGTAAGGTCGGGAACTCTTTGATGGGCAACGCGAAGCCACTGTTGTTCCTCTTTCATACCGTTATCTAAAATACTCCATCTGGAAGCAGCTGAGGTCATTTGTTGAGCGCGACCAGCCGCTCGGTCTATTATTTTTGTGGCTCTATCGTGAAGAGAATTGTGGAGCGAGGAGAATTTAGCTCTTGTTTCACTGTCTAAGTTATCTTCCAAAGATTCAAGGATGGCTCTGCAATGGCTCAAATTGACGAAAAACTTTCTGTGCTTCTGGATTTCCTCATGGAGGTGGTCCAAGTCAGACACAATAATTTTTCCATCTAATAACGCTTCCGCTACATCTGTGATTTGGCCGAAGTCTTGCAATGTTTGCTCGTATTCTTCGGCAAGTGACATTAATTGCATTAGTCGATCCCGTTCTGAGTTAATGGAATTTTCGATTTGCTTTGTGGCTTCGTCACAAGTGTACAATTTTGGCGGACATTCTCTTTTTGGATTCGCTTCTACGATACTACGGAATCTTCGGAACAATTTGCGAACCATATCAGTGTTGTCAATGTTTTCGGACTCGACTTTGTCCAGCTCATCCAATTTTTGTTGCACAGATAGTTCTAAAACAATCATGTCGTCTAGATGCAACTTTACTTTATCAATAGACTGGCTTAAATTATCAGTGTCATGTAAGAATTTAGACCATTCTTTTTCAACTTCTTTAACTTTTACGGAACTCTCATTACTTAAGTTATTGACTGCATCTACTTGACGCGTCAATGTTTCTATTAAAGTTACTATATCTTCACTTACTTCAGTCACATATATAATTTCTTTGATATTGTGAACGTAATTTTGTAACTCTTTTAAACGTTCAGTTTTATCACTTATTTTTGTTCCACTGATCGTTTCTATTTGTATTTTGTATTGAATTTCTTCTAACCAAATTGAAATGGTTTCTATTACAATAACAATGCTTTTTTCTACTTTAGTTGGATTTTTAATGGCTATTGCTTTTTTTAGTTCATCTAATTCCTTATTTATTACAAGATCATATGATTTTTCCATCGAAGGCTCAATCAAAGACACGGTCATTGATTCTTCTGGAATATTTTTTCTAGATTCGGTTATAGATTGTGTGCGTTTTTCTACGGAATTTATCAGCTTTGCCTTTTCCGATTTCCTTGGAAGAACGATAGTTTTGCTGGGTGAAGGTGATTTTGATTTTGATCTCTGTACGACATCAGAATATGTCAGTTTTTGTTGAGTCACCTGATGAGTAGGTGGAACCACTGGACTCACTATTTGTGATATACCTTCGTCTATTGATGTTGTTTCTCTACTAGATAGATCTTCACTAGTAGGTGTTACAGAAAGTGAAAGCTCAGCGTTAATTGGGTCCGAAAGACTTCCAGGCGATTGTAAAGGCGACTCTGCTTTCTTCTTGGATCTTCGTTTCTTTTGTTTCGATTTTTCACCAATAATCGACTGTGGAGGTTCATGCATTTGCCGCTCACTATTAATAAAATCATCTGTCGCACGAGGAATTGAAATTTGTGCTCTGAGGTGTATTTCATAAGGTTCATCCGTAGAAGTTGATATCGAATCGTCCGAAAATAGCCGTGGAGATGTCTGCTGCGTGTTGTCAACAATATTTGTATCTCTATTTATACTTGAAATAATATTTTCAGAATGACTTCTAGGTGATGTTTGCTGGGTCTTGTCATATGTAACAATAGTTTCAGCTTCACTTAATTCAACGGTATTAGGCCTCGGAGAAGTCTGCTGAATGTTGTCAACTTTTGGAAGATCCTGCGGTAACTGTTGAGATGAAGTTGGCAAAAACTCCTCTGGCCTTGGTGATGTTTGTTGTGAGGTGTCTATTACAACCGTTTCCGGTTTTTTAATATCTTTCTCAGAGGATGTTATTGCATTTTCTGGTTGCCCAATAGATTTCTGCTGAGTGTAATTTTTAGGCTCTTCTTCCTCGAATTGTGTAAAAACATTCACTTGTGAAATCTCAGGCGTTTGAACACTGATTTCTGCGACATCCTTTATGTGTATTGGTGTAGTTGATGTTTGTTTATCAATGATTTCAGGATCGTTGGTTTGAATGTCTGTGTCCTTTGTCAAAATAGTAACATCAGTACCTTTTTCCTCTTGTTTTATACCTAAAATTGGGGAAGTCTGTACATCACGAGATTCCATTGCGACAGGCAACTGTTCTTCTTGTTCTACCTCAGAAACTTTTTGCGAATCAGTAACTGGGGTAGATGTTTGGGAATATTTTTCTTCTAGGTGTGTAATATCATGAGGAACAACTTGAGTCATCGCTTCTGATTGTAAAACCACATCCGGTGTTTCCATTCTACTCGTCTGTATTTGTGAGTCTTGTACATCTACTGTTTCAATTACAGTTTGTGTAAATTCTTCCTTCTCTTCTTTAGGTAAAGTTTGTACAAAACTGTCATCAACAGGTTTAGGTGAAGTCTGTAACTCACTATCCATAGTTTCCACTAAAATTTTGGAACTCTTCTCAGTATCTACATCCGTTAAATCAGCGACTTCTTCTGGTGATGTTTGCATTGAATATTCTTGTGTTAAAATTTCCTCTACTACTGGCACAGTGTACGTGACAGTCGTTGCGATATCATTTTGTACCATTTCTGGAGTTCGTGTGACACACTCCTCTACTATTTTAACGGTGCTTACGTCTGAACCTTCACTGATAGTGTGGTAAGAGTCCTCTTTAGGTGAGCTAGTGGTTATTACTTCACTAAATTCAGATTTAATGACAGGTTTAACATCCACCATTTCTGAATTTAATTCAATTTTATGTTTTTCATTTTCTTTATCAAATTTGTGGTCTTTTAATTTTTTATTATCATCATGATCCTCACTAGCTGTTGATACTATTGTTTCGTCTTCCGTCGTGGAACTCCATTTAGGGTAAGTAGTGTCTTCACTTAAGCCATGAGTTTTACGTTTTCTGTGCCGTTTCTTTTTATCAGGTGAAGGAGTAGGACATAGGGATAAATCTTCCGGTTCATATCCTTTATCTTCCGATACAATTTCTTGTTCAATAGGAGTCGTTTCTAATTCGGATCCTTGTAAAATATTACATTGCAATACATTTTCTGTCGGTTTTGGAGATTCAATATGAGGGGAAATTGGAAGTTCTACATAATGGCTTAAAGAAGAACTTTCCGTATCTTCGACGGTTTTGTCAGTTTCTGTTTGAATTTCAGTTTTTAAAGAATCGCTGCATTCTGAAGGTGGTCTTTGTTTCTTATTTTTCTTAGGTTTCTTTCGTAACCTATCCTTTTCTTTAGGTGAAGATTGCTCTGTTGATGGATGTTGTTCTGTTAGAGTAGCTGTAATTGAAGATTCTTTGGGCAGTTTGTCTTTTAGAATTTCTTGAGTAATATTTACATGTAATGGAAGTTGAACATCGATATCTTTTTTTACTACAGTGGGACTGTGAGATTCAAAGTTCTCAACTTTAATATCCAATTGGATACTAGGTGCTACGTCACTTCTCGTATCAGTCTTTTCTAAGGACATCGAAATATCAACTGTTTGAGAAACGTTGCCAGTAAGATTGTCTTTAGCTTCATAAATTGTGCTCTCTTGTTTGCCGGGCTTTGACAGACTACGTATATTTGTATCATGGCGTTCTAACTCGATAAATGTAGAGACATCTTTTATATCACGCAAAGGTGGTAATGTAAACTCTTTTGGACCAATAGAAGCACTGGTGTCCTTTGAGATATTCGCATCGGAGGTAACAGGAATATTTTGTTCAAATTGCGTTATGTAGGATACTTCAGGCGACACCGGTTGAGTAGTTCTACCAGATTCTGTAACAACTGATTCAGTGTGTAATTGTTTTACATCAACGGCCATCTGAGTTATAGACTTATCTATTCTCAAGTGACCAACTGTTTGTTCTTGTTGAATACCTTCCAAACTTGATTTTAAAGTATCTTTAGTAGTGGTACTTGTATCTATTGTTTCATTTGTTTCAAGGTCAAGTTTCCTATTGGGTTCCACTGTTGATGAAATTTCAGTGTTTAGTAGTAGTTCAGAGTTTTTCGAAATATCCAGAGGTTCAGGACCCTCTTCTTTAAACTCAATACTTGGTTTCGAATTTTCTTTTTGTGAATATAGCAACTGAGACGTGTGATAACTTTCGCTTTCCATCAAATTCTTTATGACGTTAATATCAAGCTTCGCCTTCTCCATTTTAGAGTCTATCAGGTCAGGTGTAGATTTAACGGGTTCATTTTCAGTATATTCTTTTATTTCTTGAGTTGAAACAACTGTATCAGATTTTACATTTGATTCAGGTGCGTCACCGTCCAGAGATGGTTTCCTTTCTCTTTCACTATGGTTTTGGTCATCAATACATTCACCGTGAAGTTTTTGCTTCGTATCGATTATATCAATTCGAGTAACATCAACGGTATCAAAATCTTTGCTCGGTTTATTTATGTTAGAAAGAAGTTCTTCGTCAGCGTTGGGGTCGTTAGATATTTCTTTTGGTTGTTGTAGATTTTCATGTTGTGATTCTTGTATTGTATTAATTTTCTGTGTATCTTCTAAAAGTTTGTCATCAGTTAATTTCACTTCCTTAGAAACAAGTGATTTAAATTCATCGCTAGGCGATATCAGTTCTACTTGGTCCGTTTTTATGTCTTTATTTTCTAAGGATTCTTGGGTGAATTCATGTTCGCCTGATGTATCAAATAATTTAGATTCAACTTCTATTACACTCTGCAAATTTAATACATCATTACCTTTTGCTGATTCTTTGACAATGTCTGTTTCATGATATGGCTTGCTTGAGTCATGAATAGAAATATTTGTTTTTGTCTCTTCTTTTTCAATTTTATTCGTTTCTTGTGGGAGGGAAGAGTGATCAATTTCAGAGCCTATAAATAATTTTGTTGCATCAACAAGAGAAGTATCCTTTGATGTAATAGTAACTGGGATATGACCAGTTTTTATAACTTCTGATTCTTTATCATGTTCAGAGCATGGTTTTTCAGATTTTATGTCTTCTAAAGGAGTGACTACATTTTGATCTTTAGTAAACTCATTTTTATCTTCATCGATTATTGATTCTGTTGCCTTTGGCTGTGTGCTTTCGGGCGCCACCAATTTTTCTAAATTGGATTCAACATTAATTTCTTCAGATTCTATGTCGACTTCTTCAGACATGTTTCTTTTTTCTTCCGACAAAGTGTCTTTATTAATTTCACAAGATAGTAGCGTTTTGGTAACATCAATTAAACTAGGTTCTTGAACATCGACTTCACTTTTTATAACAGGAGATGTAGAAACATTGTCAACTGGGGAAAACTTTTCAATTACATTAGGAGATTTTGTTCTCTCCTCTAAAATATCTTTAGGGGATGATTTCTCAGGTTGAGATGCAGTGTCGGTAGGTTTTTTATCAACTTCTTCGTCTATGACTTTTTCAGAAGTTCGTATTGAGGGTTCTTCTTTTTGACTAAGGGACAATTCTTTGGGCCGTTCAGTTATTATTGGACTGATAATGTCGGTTTCCGTTTTCTCCTGTATTTTTTCTTGGCTGTCGGAGGGATAAGTAGCTTCTCCTGGGAAAGATGTAATTTGAGTTATTTCACCTGAATATATCTGGGACTCAGGTTTTAAATCCTTTTCTTGTATTTTAACTTCATTTCTAGACTTCAATTCATGTGGCACTAACGAATAGCGGATTTGGTCTTCTAGAAATCCTTTTGTGACGTCAATGGAAAATTGGTTTGGTTTTGAATCAACAACGAACGAATTTTCTTCTGGTTTGCTTTGCTCACATAAATTTTCTTTGTCAGCGTCAAATTCCCTGTCAGGTTCGGATAATTCACAGATTTGAAGATCAATTGCTGTCTTAATAGTAGAATCAGGAATATATTCATCCCCGGTGGTTTCTATTATTTGCTCAGTAATGTGTTCTTTACCGTCAATTATTTGAACATTTCTGATTATTTTCACATGCTTTGTTTTAATTCCTTCCTCTTGGACCGTATAAGTCTTAGGTTCTAACGCTATTGTCTCGATTTCTACTGGTTCTTCTATGATTTCTTCTTTAATATGTTCCTTCCCATCAATTATCTGAATATGTTTAATAATTCGTTTTCTAGTCCTAGTTATTTGGGATATGGTTCTATTTGCACCGTAATCAATGTCCTCGTTTGACTCAGCCAGAGGGGAAATTATTTTATCATCGTCAAAATCAGCACTTTTATCTTCACGTTTTGGTTCTAACACGTCTATTACCGTATTTATCGTTTCTGTTTGCTTATCACCACTGTCAACAAAAATTTTCTTTTCTGTCTTAGGTGCTGAAGGAGAATCTTTTGTGAATTGTAATGACTCTGTTGTTGGAACCGTCATTTCTTTTTTATCCAATGATGTCGATAATATATTTTGGTCAATTTCACTACTTATTAAATTTTTTGTTAGCTCCATTACATTATCTAATTTACCTCCCTTAGTCTTACGATCATTTGTTACTGTCGTTGGAGAATAAGATATTTGTACCGTATCGGGTTGGTCTCTGGCTTTGTCGTCAATTTTTACCTCTGTGATAGAAATAGGCTTGATGGTATTAATACTATCGTTCCCCTTAACTGCTTGTTCAGAAACGTATTCTTTACCTTCCATTATATGAATTTTATTTGCGTCAATATATGAATCTGAAGTTGTGTGCATTATAACAGGATCTTCTTCAATAATTTCCACATCATCTGGCTCTTCAATAACTTCTTCCGTTACGTGTTCTTTTCCGTCGATAATTTGAATGTGTTTAATAATTCGCCTTCTGGTTCTTGTAATCTTTCTCGTTACCGTTTTGGTAACCGTAGAAGAATGAGAGGACGCGGTTTCCAACTGTGTCATTTCATCGCCCGACGGCAACAAAATATTTTTATCTTGAAACTCTAATTGTTTTAATACATGTTGTTTTAGTTCTGGATCAGTTTCTTCGATTATGTAATCTTGTGTAGATTGGTGAGAGGTAACATTATGTTCGTGATCATCGGACTTTACAGATTTTGGGAAACTTTGGTTATTTTCAGACATATTATCTAATCTAACTATTTTAGTATCTTGATTGCTATTCTTCACATTTTTGTCCTTTTCTTTATCCTCATCCGAATCTTGTCCGGAAGGTGGAGGTCTTTTATCGTTATCGTCAGAATATTCCTCCACTGTAGGAATACTTCTTTCCTTTATATTAATAGAAACTCGCGGTATTTGTGCTTCAAACATTTCAATGTCATCAGGTTCTTCTACAATTTCATCGGTCGTGTGTTCTTTACCGTCTATAATCACTACCCGACGAATTATACGGCGTTTTGTTTTGACAATTCTCTTTGTAATTTGTTCAACAACTGCGGTAACACTGGACGAAGAAGTTTGAACATGTGGTTGAATTTCTCCTTCCGCTAACTCAAGTATTTGTTCTGGGCTCATACTTTTTTCTAAATTGATAAACATTTCTGGTTTTGAAGTAAATTCTTGAATCGTCATTTCTTTATCTGGAAGCCCTGATAAGTACTGGCCTTCATACGTTTGATATTTAACGTTTTGCAATGCTCCATCTTCTAAAATCGTTGAAGCAGCACCTGTACCTTCTTTCAACGTTATTTGTTGGATAGACTGTCCTTGCGGAACACCTTCTTCAGATAACTGTATCATTTGCTGCCTTGTGACCAATGTTTTTCTGATTTTCCTAACAATGATCCTCTTTGTGCCGTCAGCATCCACCACAACTTCCGTTGTGGTTTCATCTGGTTCCACCATTACTGTCTCGAATGCTTGGGGTAAACTATGTGTTATATCAAGTTTAGTGTCTTTACGTAAATGATCATCCCGATAATCGGCATCAATCAAGAGCGAAGATTCGTCAATATTCGATTGTTCTCTAACGACAGGTCGACTTGAAATAACTATTGTTTCGTGGCCATCGGATATAGTTTGCTTCACTTGTATATTTTCCATCATTTTTGCGTCTGGTGACTGTTCACTCGTTTGTACTTCCACTTCTTGTGGTGGAGCACATGTTAAAGACACATCGTGTGTTTCTACAACTTCCGGTTGACAGATTACGGACTTGTCGTACAATGAAGGAACATCAGAAAGTAGACTTTTGCCTGTTTGGGTATCCACTGCAACAGTTGTTTTGTTTTCTTTACCCTTTACAGAAGTCACGTCGCCTATCTCAGTTTTAACTATCATTACATTTTCTGTTTCTAAACTAGTATCACTTTCAGGCATCACAACAGTTTCAGATGACTCCTTGACTGGTGCTTCTTTCACAACCTGTGTTTCCCTAGGAGATGCAATCTCTTCCGGCATTGAAGTAGAATCAATTGTTCTGTCAGTCTGAGAAATTTCCTCTTCAACTTCTTCCGGCTTATTCCTAATATTAATCAAAATTTGCCTCAATCTTTCAATTTCAGAAATGACTAGATATTTTGATTTTTCCAACGTCTGCCTTAATGCATTCAATTTGAGCTGCATTGACTGACTAGATTCATCATGGATTATCACAGTAATAGAACTTAGAATAATTTCATGTTCCTCGTATTCTCTTATGTAGCGCTCATAAATTTCAATATATCTTATTAAATCTTCTTCAGTGAGAACTTCACCTTGTTTAGTTGTTTCGCTGAGTTCATTATTGATTGTATCAAGCCAACTGTCAAGCTTTGCTATTTGTCTCTTCTGCTCCTCAAATTGCTTTGATTGATTTTCCATTTCAATCCGAGCGTCCTGAAATTTAGAAAAATAATTTTAATAAGGCAACTGTTTCTAAAACACACAGTCATGTACATTGAAACGGTCGGTTACCTTTCTTACCTTGATGGTTTCAAGACCCTGTCGTGCTTGTGTCAGCAGCTTCGTTATCCTTGTTTTCATAACGATAAGCTCTTTGAGCAATACCTGAACTTCAGTTTCGTGATCGTACTCCATTATCTTCTGTTCAAGCAAAGTCGCCGCTTCCTCGCACTTGACTAGAACCGTTATACCCTCCTGAAAATCACAGTACACCGTTTTCACATACTCATCAGATATTTTTATTTTGTTATACGAATAGTCATAGTTGATTTAATGGGGGAGGTCAATAATTAATTTGTAAAATTAATTTGTATGTATATTTCAAGACGTAATCTCATAGATTCGATCAAGTCATGACACATCTTTATCATCTATTAAAATAATGATGACGAAATGATAAACAAAGCTTAAATTAGCAATGACAAGTTCCGATTACGTAATAGGTTATGCGAAGACTTACAACCCGTATTAACAAGAGATATAACTGTAAACTGCAATGAAATAATTTGATTTGAATAATGAAGCGAATATACATAAAGTGTGTCGCGTTTTATTTTAAATTTAACCTCCCGACCTTTCCAACACTTCAGCGTTCATGGTCAAGGAAGGCCTAATGCCGGGAGTTTAAATTCATAATAAAGCGCGGTAAAATCTGAAATAGTTTCAATTTATAGTACAAACAAATATTTCAAGTAAGTGTTATCTCAACATTATTCGCTCACTGTTTTAATGCATCAGATAATTAACATTAATTATCATCAAACGGCGACTTTATGTATAATAATATACGAGTTGTATTTGTTCACGTACTATGCTGCTAAACCAATCAATTAAATTAGTTAATAATTGAATAATTGCTAGTTCTTTGCAAAAATACTTGTTCTTTCTTACGCCATTGTAATTAATTTATAATTAGAAAAAAAAACATTAAATATGAGAGTTGATATATTTTCCTTCAAATCAAAAACATTACAATATAATAAGACGATTATGAAGAGAGGTATTTAGTAATGTTAAATTGAGTGATCTGAAAGCCTCCTGCTTTCAAAAGTCAAAGCTTTGGCTTGTCATATGTGCGATGAATCGTTAGCTTAAACAAACATGTCTTAACGGTTCGACACGCACGCACTAAGCGTGTACTAGAGAGAGTAGACTGATGCGAAATGAGTTATGACCTAAACACTTCACCTACTCTACGAAAAGCTTCTCTCTTTACGAAGCTTATGTCACAAAGGCATTAAAATAACTTTTACGCATCGCTAAAGCACTAAAGAACAATAATATTTTAAAGATGTATTATATTTACGACCTTTATTGGTTACAGTTTGAGTTCACTAATATATTTAGATTTATAATAGTATTGACATTTGTTTTCCAGAAAATTCAAATTGATGTTGAGCTTTATAAAGTAAATTAATTGAAATGTGTTAAGATAGCCAGCGCAGCCAAAACTATTGTCCCAGACAAAGTCCTTATTCCCTTAACACTTATAGTTTTCAACACGCATAATGAAACGTTTTCTGTCTATAGAATTGATTGATAAAAACAACAAATATATTAAGGGATTTAAGAAAGTTTATAAATAAAATCGCCGTTAATGTTGTTTTTATTACTTTGTATTTGTCTTCCTCATCGTAATTTTTATTCCTCATTTTTTTTTTTGTGAATCCATTTCATAAATTAAGCTACATTCGTTTCAAATTTTAATGTCAATAACATGTCACCTATTTCTCTTATTGTCAGCTTTTATTTCAGTGTGAAACGTGGAAAACATTCTGTTGACAAAATTGCCTTGGATAATATTTTAAGGCATAGGGTTTTAAGTCTAAAATAGTTTCCATTTGTCCAAGTATAATGTATTAGTGCTGCTAAATATAAAAGTGCTGCTCAAACAAAACCTTAGCACGATTTATGTGAATACGAAAGACAGTACGAGCATGAATTTTACCAATACTGTCAATCATTATAGTACCTAAAACACGATTCGGCCGACCGGGATACAACACAACATCGCAACCAGATACATCTACCCATTTTCGTCGCACATAGACACAAGCTCTCACAAATATCCTTCTATTAATCGCACTGTATTAGAAAGGTTCATTATACTCTACAGAATATACTGTATACTAACTAAACCTTCTAAACTTTTAAGAATATATTGTATGTGTCAATAGTCACCAAAGTTTTTATATTTAAGCACCATTTAAGAGGTTTACTAAAACTGCACTTGACCACGTCTATGATTAACTATCAAAACAATCAAAAACCTACCAATCAGATCTGTTTCCAGTATATCGTTAATCCCGAATCACTACAGTCTGCAGTCAGTCGGTCTACTAATTTCACTGTTACACTGTAAAACTCCTACTCCACGCACCGGTATTTCGTTCGTTACGTGCAAGCGGAAGCACTCCCCCGCCGTCAATCGGGTCGAAATGGGCTTATACTTCGTTCGGTCGCCTAGCCTGTCGGCTCTCAACTAACGCGTGATGATGCCAAACAAGTGCGGTTTATTATTAACACGTGATGTCGCAACGAAAGAGCGAGTGCACGGTGACATCATCTACGCGCTGAATTCATCACAGTCTGAAGCCGGGGCCAATGTAAACAGTCAACTTAGTGCCAGTAGCCAGTCAGGTGGCTGGTGGAACTCTAGGGGTGAAGGCAAGGTCGACTAGACTGTGTCATCCGCTGAATTCGGTGACCCGTTTGGCTCAGTTGCTAAGCTATTGGCATCTACCTCGCAGCCGTTTGGGTTCGATTCCCAATCGGGACAAACATTTGTATGAATTACAGATTCCGGATCTGGGTGTTTGTCCGTGTGAAATTTATCTATTTAAAACTCCCTTGCAACACAAGATATTTCTATCATACAACAGGGGCACCTTTTTTGTAAAAAAAAAAAGAAACAAAAAAATATACTATTCGAAGTCGTAAAAAACGTTCTTTACGTTTGTGTGTTAGAGTTGTTACATTTTTTTTTTATTTAGCAATAAGAGCTATCTGAAATCCTATTGTTAAAACGTATACTATACATTGCCCATAAAAAGAATTAGTGACTGTTTAGTCACGGTTCAAAACCGTTACGAACACAGTAGAGAAAGTACCCAAATCCTAGCTAAATTTAATCTAGCTTTTATTTAATTTAAACGGAAGAGGCTGTTATATTGGCGCAATGTGAATTAGTGAGTCAACTGGTATAGTTGGTTCAGTGATTAGGTGTGATTCGATGAACTTGGAATTACTTTGGAATCACGTCCAAGCGTCTTAGATTTTAACCAAACTTCGTATAAAAAGTTATTACTTTGACGATTTCATAACCACGAATCCTTTTGCTTTCTTTTATTGTTTGTTAGTGTGTTTTGTGATTTGTGTGTAGATCCGCTTGCATGGAATCAATATAATGATTAAAAATTTTAGCTAGACTCAGCTGCATTGTTCCTGGCTTGACTTACGTGTATTGACTCTCGAAATTAAATTACGATACGACTAATACATTATTTACATATGTTATATGTCATACGGAAGGAAGTTTTGAAAAAGAACTGTAGGCTAACAAACAACGCGATTGTTACTTTGAACTTAATATATTAATATTTAAAAAAAAAGCTACAATATCCAATGTCACTGATAAAATTTAAAAGAAAACATCAGTCATATTAAAGAGTAAACTCTCTGAGTCTATGTAAACGGTTGACTCATAATTGAACTAAAGACAAAATTGCTGGATATATCGTAGGATTAATATTCTAGTTTTGTTTACGCTGAGGATTTACTTAGCAGATATGATTAATGCAATGACTTGTGAGCTGCAAAATATCTTGCAGTTATGACCGTATTAACACAAATGTTTGAAGTGATAAAGGGTATATATATAGGATAGTCAAACATTAATATAACAATATACTTCCACTGTAATTTGGGATATCATGATATAATATAAAATATTTTGTGTGGAAAGCAATGGAACATTTAACGATAGGGGGTCTACAAACAAATCATTTAATACCGTGATCTAAGCGTACAAATATGAAAATAGATAGTAGAAAATGAAAGTGAACGTACCACGAGGCCGGCTTCCATAGCATCCAGAGTTTCATTTGGCAAGTCTGATAGCTGAGCTTGAACAATCCTGACTTCCTCGAGTAGCGTTTCAAGATTGTTAGACAATTCATCCTGAGAACACACGGCTGTATTAGTCAAACTACTCACTATTGCAAACACAAGCGGAATTCAAAGACAGCGCCTCAGTTAAAACACGATAGAATCACTGAATATAACAATTTAACAAACGTTAGTATTACGTTTGTTTTCAACGTCTTAGTCATTTTTTAATTAGATTTCATTTAGGCTTGTCTCGCCTTAGTCAATATCTTTCGTTCGCCAATGAGGGTCTTTAAATTCCACGTCGTGTTTAATAGCAGGGAGCAAGGAAACGCAACGGCATTCCAGATGCAGGGAATCGACGCCCGGAACTGATTCGACTCAAAGTCAAGGCTGAACCGATGTGCTATAATTAGACTTGTGGAGACTTTGAGTCGAATAGACCACCGGTCGATGTTAGCGGCACGGAAAACAACAACGCAAACTTAAACGTTAGAAAATATCAACGCTGGCACGGCATGCTTGTTCCAACATTTAACTATACAGGCTTTCACAACACTTAAAGCCGGTCATGAGGGGGTAATGCTTTGACGTACGTTAGACGTGTAGTTGGGAGGTATGTAAAAACATGTGTTTTTCCATTCAAAAGGGTAAAAGATGGAGATTTACTTAACGAAACTGAAACAGCAAGTATTAAGTAGGTCTGTGGGAACCTTGCTACTGTTTATGCTAAAATAGATTTTGATATTATCATTGCAATCAAAGTGATTTATTGCGTTAGTTCAGCGTGCTCTAAAGCTTGTGAACGAATAGAGCGCATTTATCAACTTCAATTTAGTTTTGATTCTTTTTATTTTGTAATAAAACTAAGCTTCACTGCATTTGACAATAGTTACGATAAATTGGTATAAAACTTAAGTATACCATCACTATTTCTTGGAAGATATAATACGGGAGACTACATCTACGAACATTCAATATAATTTTTATAAAGGGTAAAAAATTACTTTGTATTTACTGACTAACCTCATCCAGAACTGTTTACTACAATATGGAGGTCTCAAATATAGCTTGATCCTTCCATTAGTCTTAAAGCAAATTTTACATATCTAAAACAAATCCAATTAAAGCAACTTCAACGTCGATCGTCTCGTAGTGGCCAATACTTGGCAATAGTAATAATAACTACAACACGGGAAGGTGTATATTGTAACAAGTAAAAAAATAAAAGAAAACGATATTTTAACATGTATTTATTTCATTACAATCAAAAAAAAAATCCGGTTCGCAAAAATAATATCGTTAGTAGTGAATGACTAGACATGACTAGATTTTAGTGGATTGCACACATAGAATTATAATAAATTACTAATTACTACTTTAATCGTGTTCGGTGTAAAGGTGACGTACGGTGCTTGCCAACTGTTGGCACTACAAGACGAGCGGCGAGTTCTGCAGACGAAGATTTACGACAAGATATCTCGAGATAAGTGTGATGAGAAAACTCATCATGAAATCATGCCAAACATATAATAAATATCGAAAAAAAGTACAATACGACTGTAGCTCGTTCACCTTGGCTGTCGTCCGCTTTCCGGCTTCTTCTGGTAACGGCTCCTGTTCAGGTGGGAGAGAGGCAACTGGTTCTAGGGATAGGTCTGTTAGTTTATCCTCTGAGATGTCGATACCTACACGAGGCGTGTCCTCGCTTAGCTGACCAATCAACGAATCACAAGGCGTTTCTAAGCTTAAGTAAGAACTTTGGTCTTTCCAGCTACATATACCGCCGGGCAGATCCATAGATATATAGTTTGAATCAAAGGGTGAACCGCTGGACTCCCGTGGTTCATCTGTTTCGGACGAATGTCCAGATCCGCCACCGGGACCTTTGTCCTTGTCATTTTTGTCCGTAGTTTCAATAACTGTATTAGTCAGAACCTGTTTCTCCGCTTTTTTAGCCAATTGTGTGAAATAATTGCATTCCGCGTCGTGATATAAATGTTTTTCCGGCCAAAATGGCAGGTCCTCAATTACGTTTTTCGGGGTATCATTATCGAGCGAGGACTCTGTGTAGATATCACAGAACTGAGATTCTCGTATAGAAGGATCGTAATTGTTTAAAGTAGACACGTTTTGCTCTATAAGGATTTTTTCTGCATCGTCGGCTGCAGATTTCTCCATCCAAAATGTGTCTAATTTTATGTTTATGAGATTGTTAATAATGTTATCAGATGAAATGTTAGTTGTTGGAGAATCTACACCTCTTATATGTTCGAAATCGAATTGCTGGTTCCTATAAACACTATCTGCGGTATCATCGGTAAGAACAGAAACATTTGGTAGTTCAGAGTTTGTAGTTGTGTGTGAAATTTTGTTTTCAGTGGCTTCCAAATTGTAGATAGTTTCTGTCAGAACAGAAATGTTATTTTGCGCAATATCTTCCGGTTCAGGTGATGCAAGGCAAGGCGTAATATTCTCTAACGTTTCCTCATGTTGGTCATCCGATGATGTTTGCGTATCGGCTAATTCTCGGGGGGTTTCATCACTTGCCACTGATGCATCATTTTCAGGTAAAAGCATTTCTTCTATTTCTCTTTGTAAATCGGCCATCTTATTTTCCAAAGATTGTTCATCAGATATAATTTGCGGTTCAATTTCTGCCGATTTCTCTGGTATCGAACTTAAGTCAATTTCTTTTTCCGCTACTCTAAGATTGTCATCAACAGTGTTAGTCATTTCGATCATTTGTGTACTTTGTAGTACTTGTTCATCATTGAAGACTAAACTTTCATATTTGTTTTTAGAACTTTCATCTATTTCTACACTTATAATTTCAGACAAATTTGAAATGTCATCAATAGTGTTGGGATCGATTTTCCAATATTGAGCTTCTGAGTAAACTCTATCCTTTATTGGAGTTACTAGAGATTCGGGTGTTGAAATTGGGGTTTCAGTCCATTTCGTTGATTTTATCGATTCCTGTTCAGATGATGTACTATACAATGTGGAAGACGTTTCGGTGGTAACTACTTTTTTATCCTTCTTTTTCTTTTTTGTCTTTTTCTTATTTTCAACTTCAATTTCTCTACTTGGAGCTTCTTGTTTCTGGGCAACTGGTTCAACCTCTTTTGTTTCTTGTAATGTTTCTTTTGATTCGACTATTTCCAAAGGTTTCATTATTGTTTTTTCTTTAGATTTTGATGATCGTTTCTTTTTATCTTTCTTAAGGGGTTGTTTATCTTCATCAGATGTACTAGGAGCTAATAAAACGGCTTTAGATTTTACTTCTTTCTCCTTAGATTTGGATGTGCGGCTCTTTCTTGTTTTCTTAGTTTGATCTTTTACTTCTTGATTTTTCTTTTCTTCCATCTGTTCATCATCAGAATGACTACTTTGAATTAAATCACCATCATCGGGCTTAATAGTACTCGTGAGGGCAATAAATCTATTTTCAGACTTTTCTCGCATACTAATTTTTTGTCCAGTTTTAGATACAGAAACTGAACGATTATCTCGAGACCTAGACCTTGAACGTCTATTTCGATCAACTTTTATAAATCCTTCAGCGTCAACTTCAATTTCTGGTTTGTGGTGTTCTGAATCAGAATCATCCACTAAAATAAGAGGGGCTTTTGCAGTATGTACAGATTCAACTGCGTGTACAATATTTTTCTGAGTTCGTTCAGGCGAGGGACGATTTGACGCAACTATTTTTGCCCATGAACCAACTACTTCATAATTATCACCTCCTTCAAGTACTTCTTGTGATTCATTAGTTTTGTCTTGACATTCACCATAATCAGCTTTGTGAGAATCACTTAAAGTTTTAACTTCGTTATCTTGTATATTCGATTGTAATGACTCTTTATGTTCACTGTAACAAAGACCTTCAGCCAAAACTTTGGCGTAAGATTTTCCGTCATCCTTTGCTTTAATCCAAACATTTTCTGTGCGATCAGTATCGGAGAGCTCTTTTCGATCATCTGAAACTGACACATTTGGTAATGATATTTCAGTAAGTAGAGGGGTGTCTTCATCTTTTTTGCCTTCTTTTTTCTTCTTCTTTTTATTGCGTTTCGGTTTAGTATCACAGCTTTCTTCATTAGATCCAACAATATTAGATATTCCCGATTTATTAACATCACTTTCTTTATTTTCAGTATCTGGTAATAATTTTTCTTTCTTTGCAGTGAGAATTGAAGAATACGTTACTGGAGCGATTTCTGGTTGAACAGTTTGTGGAGTTTCTTGGCTATCAGCATGTGATAATTGTTTGGTATCAGCCAGTATAGGTGTAGATAGAGTACTTTCAGTGGTTTGATACATATAAGATGGCGTAAATTCAGGAGCATCGGCAGATAATTTTGAATTAAGTACTGTATTTGAAAAGGAAGGTTTAAACTCGGGTATGGAATCAATTTCCGGGAGAAGGTCATGCAAGCTATGGATTGGCGATTTTTCAATTCGAGTATTAGTTATTTCTTTAGGTAAGACGGATGGGTCTGAAATTAATTCATTTGATAGATCTGTAGTATCTAAATGTATGTATGAGTCCGTACTTGATGCGTTACAAGGTTTTTGTCCATGCGTATCGTCTACGTTTAACTTATAAGCACAACTAGAATGAGAACTTTCAGATACAATTAATTCCGCCGAGATAGTTTTAGGCACACTTTGAGATTGAAGTGATTCCGTTAGAATGTTTTCTAATTTTTTCATTTCATTTCCAAGAGGTACTTTAACCGTCGAAGATGAAACTAAAATGTTTTCTTCATTAGGGGAAGTTTCAATAGTATAAGTAGCAGGATTTTGTTTATCCTTTTCAGATAGTTTTTCTATCAGTTCTTCGGTGGGACTACTGATTCCAGCTGAAATATCTTTTTCAATTTCAATAACTTCGAAAGAATGTTCAAAATCTAACTCTTCTGTTATATTACAATCAGTTTTCAATGGTTCAATTTCAATTTTCTCAAGACTTTTTTCGAGATGTGAGATTTCAATTTTTTCAATATCTTCAACAACGACGAAATCATCCGCGACATCTTCATTTATTAGCTTCTCATCGGTATGTACTTGCATAGAATCAGTTACATCTGTGCCAATATTTTCTTCCTTTTGCGAACAGAAGTCAACATTGCCTTCTAAATTGAATTTAGTTATTTCTTTAATGTCACCAAACACCATAGGCACCAGTGAACTAGTAACTTCCCGTTCTTGTAATATTTCTGTATTCTCTTTATAAGTTATATCCATAACATTTGTCTCTAAAGGAATTTCGTCTCTGTCTGGATTATCACGTATGTCACAGATAACTTCAGAATTAAAATCGCAATTATCAGATTGGATAACACTATCAGCATAATCTAAATGTCCAAAATCAGTTTTCATAACAGAACTGTCTGTTAGCACGGTTGTAGATTCTTCAAGCTTAATGCGTAAATCATCTGTAACATCATCATCGGATTTTACTTGAATAGAATCAGTGATATCTTCGACAGTTTTATCTTCCTTTTGCATATCTTTAAACTCATCAATCACTTCTAAAGTAATTTTTGAATCTTCCGTATCGCCATGTGGTACGGGTGCATTAGCATTTATTAATGTTTGCGGACTTTCTTTTATTTCAATAACCGTTTCTTTTGTAATATGTATTTCTGATTTAGGTATTTCACTTTTTATTGTAATATCACTTTGACCATAGATATCAGCTGTAGAAAATGTACCACGCGGTTCAGATTCGCATATATTTGAATTTTCATTGGAAATGGAATGCTCTATATGACCTTCTATAATAGAGCCATCTTGTAAGACTTCTTCAGATTCTTCTTTACATTTAATAAGAGAATCTTTTGTAGAAATCAGACCAAGAATACGTTCCGCTTCCCATAAATCTGTATAGTTATAATTTAATGGTTCATAAACAGTTTTCTCTGATTTCAATGACTCATTATTCAGTTGTTTCCCAATTTCTTCCAATCTCAAGGATTCGATTGGTTCAGTCATTATCTTAGCTGTGTTGTTTGTATCATGTAAATCACTAGAACTATAACAATTATCAGCCTCTGCCTTTGATAAAAAGGAGGCGTATTTAATTTCTGCATCGTTTATTTCGTAGTAATTTTGCGCTTGTAGAATATCTACAGGACAGTCGTGTACAGGACTAATTTGATTACCAGTTGCTTCCTTGTTTTCAGTCCCTTGTTTTTCAGTCTTGATTGCACTAGCATCGGTAATGCAATCCTTAATAGGCGAAGATTGAATATTCTTATTTGATACCTCAATATTAGAACTATCCACAAAAGCTGCATCTTCTTCATTGTCTTTTTGTTTTGAATATATTATATTTGAAACAAGAAGAACTTCAGCTTTATTTATTTCGTTTAGGTCGTATTTGGGCACTTCGAATAGCAAAACTTCATTGGTGCTTGGAGTCGGTTGTCCTATAGTGCCTATGGGAGAATCGAATTGTCCAGTACATTCTATTTTTTCAATAGTTTTGTCTTTCTGCCCATCTGATTTAGTTATGTTAGTAGATTCCTCACTAAAAGCAGACATATCCGATTGGAGCGACTGAGCTTTGAGAAGGGAGGGATAATTTTTTTCTGCTTCAGATAGAACGTGATAATTATAACAAGGCTCTTGATGAAGGCTCTGAAATATAGCATGTTGTATTTCTTCTTGCTTAACTAAATCAATTTCGTTATTTGATACGCTCATAGTATTTTTAAAGTGCTCAAATGGTTCATTCGGAACATTGACTACGTCTTGATTTCTTTGAGTCATATTAATTTCTTTACAAAGAGTTCTATTGATTTCTTTATCAAACGTGACATTACGTGCACAGGAAAGAGTCATTGCAAAAAGTTTCTCAGATTCAGCTATCTCGTGATAATTATAACGAGGGATTTCATTTTGTGGAGTGTAAAGGCTTTCTATTGGCTTCCTTCCTTTAACTTCTTTGTTCGAAATGTCAGATTTTTCATTTCTTAAGATTTCAGTAGTTTGAACGACAGTGGAGGGTTCGTCAACTAAGACACAATCGTTATCTTTCAGTTTCAGAGCCTTTTCAAAATCATCTGTTGTTCTGATATTATTCTCTGGGGTTTCAATAACAAGTTCCAAATATGTAGTAGGGATCATTTCTGAGGGCTTATTATCGGTAACAGCTAAATCAATTTCGGTCTGTTTATTGCTTGTGGAAATAACCCCTGAATCTTTCTCATCTCCGCAAACATTTAAGTCTTTAGAGGAGTCATTATCAGAAGAGTAATTTTTCTCCATATCCTTATTAAGTACTTCATCAAAAACATTTGTCTCTTTAAGGATAATAGGTTCACTGTTTTCTTTCATCAATTGGTGATAATCATAATCCATATTGTCAACGTCAAGATTTAATGAATATGTTTTTATATCTTCAATCAGCTCTTGATAAGGAATAGTTTGTGACCTGGATTGTGTTGACCGTTTGCGATCCTGAACTGATCCAAAAATTGCATGTTCTAAAATATTTTCATTAAATTCTTCAACGTTAGGGCATAGGTTTACCATATCTTGCCGGATTGTATCTATAGATGATATTTCTACATTTTCTTCATTTAATATATCAGTAAAAATTTGCTTGGTATCAGTGACATTAGCAGAATCCATTTTATCTTTTTCTACTTTTGATTCAACATAACTTTCTTCAAAGTTATCTTCCAACGTAAGAGAGTCCTTTGTAAGATCTAAAGTTGACTGTTTGCTCGATGTTACGTTCAAATCTATATCTTCTGATATCTCGACAGAATCTGTCGATATAAATTCCTCTTCCAAGATATCTTTATTATTTTCAGGGTTACCAGCCGGTTCGCTTTTAAAATCGTCAGAAATATTATCATAATGAGACTCCTTTTCTATAGGAGTACTTTTAGCTTTGAAAATTTTTACCGTTCTAATAGGCGGTAATTTCTTTTCTTCGTGTGTTATCATATAGATCGTGCGTGTTTCTACATCTTCCATGATTGGCTCGTAAGTCGTTATTTCCTCGACAATGTTAAAAGAGCTGTCTTTCGTAGGACTTACAATTATTGTTTTATTGTTGTTATTCTGTTCTTCAGAATCAGCCTTAACATCTTTTATAACTTCACATGTATCCGATACTTGCTTACAATCCAAAAAGTCGTTATTTTTGGCTCTAGCGCTTGTTACGTCTGTGATTTCTGGAAGAATAGTAACCTCTGTTGCTACCTGTACATTTGTTTCACTGGTATCGATTTCGATGGCTGGTTGATTAATAGGTGAAACTTCCGACTCTGGAATATTTTCCTCTTCTGCCATCAAAGTATTCCAGTCCATTGTAACAAGACTAGAGGGTACTTTGTTATCATAATCGACTATTTCTTTTTGAGACACAGTTTCGTACTCCTCTTGAGAGCCACTGGACTGTTTAAGTTCAATATATTCAATTTCTGCGCTTTCTTGTTTTTCACTAAGTTTAATAAAATTTTCTTTTATTCTTATTTTGGTAACATCTTCAATTGATTTTATAGCCCTATCTAATTCATCATCGACAAATTTAGATTTCTTATTCTTTGATTTCTTTTTGTGCCCTTTTACTTCCGTAAATTGTTCACTCTGTAAATTTTCGATACATGTCTTTTCCGACGAAGTTTCTTCAGTAGGTAAATTCAGAGAAACTGGGGGTAGAGTGGAAGATGTGTCAGTTTCAGAGGATTTTAATTTTTTCGATTTTATTTTCCTTTTAGGAACAAATTCATCAGGTGTTTTCATATCAGGTGATATTTCTTTAGATGATTCGACATAACACGACTCTTGTTCAAATTGTTCTTGTTGCACTTCATCAATGCTATGTTTAATCAGCTGAGTATGTTCGACAACAGCTGTTTCGATATCTTCAGTTTGACTTGACTGAATTGATTCATATTCTGTAGTTTTACCATGTTTTTTAACTCTTTTCTTTTTCTTTTGTTTAGACGTTAAATCAGTGTCCAATAACGTTCCTTCGTTATTGTCATTGACTTCTTTACGATTATCAGAACGGTCACTTATATTATACTCTGTAGGAAGCAGCGCCGAAGATAAAGCTTCAGCACTAGTCTCCTTTTCGAGAAATGAATTTGTTGTTTCTCTTATGCTTTCGCTCAATTTTTTTATGTCTACGCTACCTGCCTTTCCATGCTCATAGCTATCAGGCAGTGGTGATATATCCGGATAATTGGTTTTATCTAAGTCACCAGCTTTATGGTTAACTTCTGATATTTTACTGGCATCTATTGAGCTTGGACCAGAGGCTTCAGTGGCTAGAGGCTCATCACTATCTTTTAAACACAGAACGATTACTTGATCGTCGCTTTTGTGAGCATTGTCTATAGGACTTATGGATTTTTGTAGGTTAATTTTATCAGAATGTAGATCCCTACTATTTTTCTTTTTCTTTTGTTTCTTAGAATTTTCTTTCAATTCTAAATGTTTTTTATTAGTTTCTCTCTCAGTGCCTTCGTCTGATTCTGTATCTTTAAGAACTTCTTTGCTCTTGTCGCTTTTCGTTTTCTTTTTTTTATATCTGTCAGATTCCTCAATTTCTTTGAGGGCTTTTTCTATTTCATCGTCCGTTTCTTTGACTTTTTTATGTTTATTTTTCTTTTTTGCTTTCTTATATTCCACTTCTATTTTAACAGAATTACTCGTTACCTCATCTGTGACATTTTCAACAACAGTTGCACTATGTTGAACTTTTTTAGTTATCTCTTTAGAAAGTTTTTCTATCTTAGATTCATCTGGCCTTATAGTTGCAGTAGAAGTGGTGTTATTATTAACGGTTTCCAGTACTTGTAATTCAGTAGAATCGTCAAACTCCTCAACTTCAATTACTTTTTTTGAGGTTTTCTTTTTTTTAGTACTTTGTGAGTCATGTGATTTAGTCGGTCGCTTCTCAGGAGCACGTCTCTGCCTCGGCATGTCTCTGGAACGACTACGTGCGAATGGGCGTTCGGGCCTTTCCATTTTAAGGCGTAAGGAGTCTGTGGATTGAACTCTAGGTTCATGTTGTATAACGGGAGGAGCTTTTTCCACCTCTACAACTATTTCTTTAACCATTTCTACTTGCGCTACCTGTGGTTTAGGCAACGCAATGATATTTTGGGCTTTTGCTTGTTTTCGTAAGCCCAACGCTAAAATCTCTGCATACGACAAATCTTGAGATCGTAGTCTTGTTGCTGGACTAAGAGATCTGTCGTGATATTCTGGTGGTCTTAATTCAGTACGACTCGGAGCTTCAGTGCTTTGAATAGACGCTTCGCATTCGAAAGTTTGAATTTGCGGATTCTCTTGAATTTCTGTAGATACTTCGCATTGGTCGTTATCTCCTGAATTTTGTCGGTGGTCAACCAATGGATCGGGCGTGTACGCGTCACTTTCACTATCATGGGCCTCACACAATTGAGTAATAGGCTCATTGGCCACTTCACTGTCGGGATTCGGCACGATCACGCACATTTCACTGGGATCGGACTCCTCCTCTGGGGGTGTGGGGTGCCGCGGCCAGTCATAGGTGAGCTCTTGGGGCACTCTCTGTGCACTGTGCTGCCTCGAGCCGACCGAGCTTGAACGCGAGCCGAAGCCCTTGACTATCTCGGCGTAGGTGGTGCCGGGCGTGGGGGTGGGAGGGGCGCGCGGAGCGTGCGGAGAGCGGGGGCGGCGCTCGGCGCGCGCGCGCTCGCCCGCCTCCAGCAGCAGGCCCAACGTGGCCGCCGCCTCGTCGCCGGCGCCCGCAAACGGGTCCAGCTCGTAGATACACCGAGTCAGCTCTTCGATACGCCGGGTGACCTCCTGATACGCAAGTACGGACATACATGATTTACAATGGGTTCGCTGGCGTACGAGCGATGAACGATTAGGGGGAAAGGGCGGATGGTTCAAGTAAAAAACGGTGGCTGCGATATTTAGAACATTATATTTCGTAATAAAAAAAAATTAATAGGAATAGATGACTACGGATTGACTTAAGAACTAGATTCGACGATTCGCGCCTACGTGTCCCTCAGCGGGTCGGCATCCGGGCCGCCTCGTTGTATAAGCAGTTTAATGCGTTCATTCCGCGCTTGAATCTTGCTTTGGAGCGACTTGATTCTCTCTCGACATTCCTGACAGAGGATATCGCGTCACAAGTTAGTAGGAGTCGAGGAATGGGGGAAGGAGCAACAGAAAGAAAACAGATAAATGCCGGTGGAAATGTACAAAGGGGGGGCGAGCTGATCGCGTCCGGTGTCGGAGCACCGCGCGGGCCTCAGAGCTCGCGATAAACAAAACTAGAACGTTCGCTAGCCACCTACGGGTGTCGGTGCGGTGGTGAGTGCATGAGAGGCCGCAGCGGCAGCGCTGTGGGGGCTTACCTGTTGCTGGCGTTGGGCGCGCTCCGGCTCGCGCGGGCTGTAGTTGGGCTGCGCGGCGTGACGCAACTGTTGCTCGGCGTCGAGCAGCTGGGAGCGGAGGCACGCCAGCTCTGCGCAGTACGCGTCCAGCTGCTGCAGCGCTGCGGCGAGCTGGCGAGCCTGCGCGCCGGTCTGCTCGCCGAGCGCGTCGAGTGCACCGCACAGATCGGAGGCGGCGTGTTGCACTCCCTCGGGCGCACGCGACTGCGACGCCACGCCGTCGGGCCCGAAGTGCACCTGTTCAACGGCAACCATTAGACTGAAGAAAACAACGAGCTACCAACCACCGCGCTATTGGAACCCAAATTGAAAACGAAAATATCGAAGACACCAATAGAAAGAACAACCAAGAAAACCCGACCACCGAAACAAAAAAAAATATAAAAACCCTGAAAGTGAAACTCACGTTAAGCTTCTCAACCGCATAAGAGATCTTAGTTTTCTGAGTGGATATATCGTTAATGAGTTTCTCTCGCAATGCGAGCCTGTCCCTAAGAGGTTTCTTCGCGCTTTGCGGCGCTTCTATAGTCCGTGTCGTGGCCTCGAGCCAGTGGCCAACATCCTTTAGTTTCTTCTCGCATCTCTCCCATTCTTCGGCCAGTTCTTGGAGCAAACCGTTCTGAAAAAATAGTTATTTCATTATTATAGTTTTTTAAAAATGGAAATCGACTTAAATGTATTAAAATAAAGGCACGCACAGTCTTCGCCAGCTTCTTTTCAACATCAACAGTTGCATTCTCCGCTGCTTCGAGCCTCTGTGGCAAGTCACCAGGGCTGGTTACACGTTCGATAGCTTCTATTTCCTTAGCCATATCAGCAAGATTCTTTGCTTGCTGTTTACAACTTTTGAGCGCATTCTGAAAAATAAAACGAATTCGAAAATTCAATGTAAATGTCCAGCTCGAAAGAGCAATAAACTCATGGCTCTATAAATGTTTACCCCATATTCAGTCTGTTTCTGTTGTGCCTCCTGCAAGTCGGCCAATGGGAGTGGCCGCGCGAGGAACGCACGTTGCGTCTCTACCCAAAGGAGGACCTTCTCGAGCAGCGCGAGGAACCTGGCGACCGCATCGCACGCGTCCTCGACGGCCGCCTGGCGAGCCTCGAGCTCGCTGCACACGGCTGCGAATTGGTCCGTCAACGCCATCACGGTAGACTGCACCAATTGGCGTTCGCCGGCATCGCGGCTACCTTCCACGATTGCACGCGCGTTTCGTGTGAGCCTCTCGAGGCGGTCCGCGACGCTGGGCACTTCCGCTCTTGTGGCGACCAAACGCTCTCGGTAGGGTTCCGGCGGCAGCGTCCGGTCCCTGGCCGTGAGCTCAGCCGCGCGCAGCCACGCCTGCACGCTCTCCACATCGGTCGCGTACTCGCTGCGAGCAGTGCGAGCGCGCTTCCATTCCCTCTCCTTCTCCTCCATGGCGGCCGCCAGCGCCTCTGCGGACAACTCTAGCGCGGAAAGCTCCTGCGCTACGTCCGCGGGGGCGGAGCCACCGTACCGCCTCCTGCTCTCCTCCGTGAACGCCTTCGTGCGCTCCACCAACTCCGAAACCTCGGTGGCGAGATCGCGCACACCACTTTCCTCGTCCTCCCCGAATACGTAGAAGGTGCCGACCTTCGCTATGAATACCTCGATGAGCTGCCGCAGCTTCTCAATGTTCTCCGCAACGCGGTCGAATTCGGACACAATGTCGTCGATCTCCGCGAGCCTCGCCGCAAGAGTCTGTCGCAATCTGTAAAAGAAGAATGCGTTTAAGTCGGTGTTTGGCGTCGCTTTGGGGCCGCGGAATTGCGCGCACTGCGGGCGCGGGCCAGTGGGGAAGCTGCCAAGAGGCGACGAAAATAATCCGCGCCGCGTGACGCGGCGGCAGCGGCGACGTGACGCGCAAGGTCGCACCTCGTGTTCGGTCGCCGGCGGCTCGCGGCGCTCTGCTCGCCTTGCCCGCCCGTCGCTCAATGAACCCACCGCCGCGCTCGCTCGCTCCGATGCCCGTCTAATTTCGAACCGCGCGATGTTTGCACGATGACATCAGAGCGCGAGCGAGATTCGTTTCGGTGCAGCGCGTGTTTACGTCGCGGTCGGCGACATGACATATCTGACTGTGCGGCCGCGGTCCGGATATGTCACGTATTGCGCAACGGGGGGGAGGGGTGGCACATGCGCCGTGCAGCGGCCATAGCCGGCCGGCGAGGCGCATGTGGGCGAGGTAAACACTAATGGGGCCGCTGCCAAAACGGCGACAATATATGCCTAAGTAACGAGCTATCGCCGCTGATGACTCACCGAAGCGTACGCGTGCCGGTCACATCTATTCACATTACCGGAACACGCGAAATGGGGTGCGGTGGGTGCGCGTTTATCTGGGAACCGGTCCGACGTGGTCCGTCACGCGGTGGGCCGCCATTGACTGCGCCGAAACGTTCACGACTTCAATGCACATTGCATTCGCGACGGGGGAACGACTGACGGGGGAGTGGTTCGCTCTTAAGCGGCGTGCACTTCGGGCCGGTGTGTCGGTACACAATGCGGGGCCGTGACCCGCCGACTGCGCAGCGCGCATGCGCGAAACGCTCGAGCACGGCCGAGATGCGTACCGGCTAACGATTGCACAGACGCCCGTCTGGAGGGCCCGATCGATCCAATCTACGCCCTATGTACAAGGCACGAAGGCTACATCTCCCCCGCGCCCGGTGGCGATACGAGACGTTAGCGACACGACGAAAACCAAAAGCACACGTATTCTATTCTTGTATTCGTTAAACTACGACGGAGATAACGATGCGACCGTAACATTACGGATTGTTTTAAAGCTTCATGTGTTGCAAACATAAACATTTCTGTACTAAAGGAGCGCCGTAATTTTCCGAATTGGAGTCCGAATAATTAATAGTCGGGCACGATTTCATAATGGACTAATGTTTATTTTAAATATAAAAATGTTACTTTACAAAACCATTGCAAAAGATAAGCATCGAAAAATCGTAGCAGAAATAGTCGACCGAGATTGTGCAAAGTTATTAAGCGGCAATGGTAGTTCTATGGCTTCGTGAATAAGGACGTTGTACAACAGTCGTCTGCCGTTGATATTTTAATCCTTTTGCGCATAATTACTCGCGAATGAATTTATAAGTATTCGATTTGAATAACAAAATTTTATTTTTTAATTAGCTTAAAACTCGTTGCAACAATATAAATTTTATGGCACTATCTATATTAGCTAAAGCTTAAACAAACAATTATCACCGTTGTCTTCGCATATTATAGGTGAGCATAGATGAAATGTAAAAACTGCAAACCATCACATCGATAATTAAATGTAATTAATACTACTAAATAGAAAATATGCAATGACTAAATAGACAATAGGTTACTTAAAACTTTTAAAATTAATCACGCAACGATTGACGTCCGAAGAAATAATATAGAGGTTGCCTGAGACTTGAGGAATCGAGGGGAAAAGTGACTAATGTAAATCCATTTAGGGGGAAAACACAAGTGCGCAATTTTATCGATGCGTTTGTTGTCTTTTGGTATGACTATTAACGGAGCATCGTTTAGAGAGTTTAATGTGGACTATCTACAACTATCTAATCCATAGATTCCCAAAGTGGCCTATGTAGACCCCCAGGGGTCTATGACAACTTGCAAGGGGTCTACATCAGCGAAAAAAAAATTTGGGGGCCCGT